>PISX010031932.1:0-16806 GCA_004024625.1 Mellivora capensis
CCCACTCAAGAGACAGGACGTTCCTAGGACTTCAGAAGCCCGTGTGGGCAGCCTCCAGTCTCCATCCTCCTCTCAAAGGTAGCTGCTACCCAACAATGCGTTCTTTCTGCCTGTTTTTGAGTCAATGGAAACCACACAGCGTGTTCTTCTCTATCTCAGGCTCCGACTGATCTCATAATGTTCGTGAGATTCACCCTTGGTGTTGAGGTTCAGCCTGTTCCCAGCACTTCATTCATTTTCATTGCTGGATGTTACTCCCTTGCATGAAGGTTCCACAGCCTCTTGCTTTCAGAGTTAGAACCCACAGGGAACTGACTGCTGTGTGTGAAGCGAGGCAGGACTCCAGATTCATTTTTCAAAGATGGCTACCATCTGACCAAGACTGTTGAAAAGACTGTTCTTTTCTACTCATCGGCAGGGATACCTTTGTCAAACATCTGTTTTCCATTTGTGGTGAGTCTCTCCGAAGCAGTACAGTCCAACAGAACTTTCTTTAGTGACGGAAATGTTCTCTATCTGTGCAGTACATCGCAGGGACCACTCGCTGCACATGGCTACTGGGCATGAGAAATGCAGCTAGTACAACTGAGGAAATTAAACTACTTAAATTGCCACACATGACTTGTGACTACTGCACTGGACAGCTGAGCTCTAGAGTTTCTGTTCTGTTGTACTGGTCTATTTGTCTATCCTTATGCTAATACTAAACTATCTTAATTACTGTAGATTTACCATATGTTCTTCTATCTGTCAGTAAAGTCCCCAAATTTGTTGTTCTTCCAGACTGATTTCATCATGATTGGCCTTTTGCATTGCCGATAAAAATTTTAGGAGTAGCTTGTCCAATTTCACAAACTAGCTGGTGGGATATTGATTATGATGGTATGGACTCCACGGAGCAGTTTGGGGGTATTGCTGTCTTAAAATATTGAGACTTACAATTCACTAGTGTGGTGGATCCCTGTATCTTCTCTTGATAATAGTTTATGATTTTCTGTGGAAACGTCTTGCACATCTTTCCTTATGTTTACTCCTAGTTGTATAATGTGGATTAATAGTACTATAAACAACATTTAAAAATCGATTTCATACTCTGGATGTTGTATCTAAAAATATAATTGGCTTTTTTAGATATTGACCTTGTTCCCCGTGACTTTGCAAAATTCATTTGTTAATTCTAACTTTTTTCTTAGAGAGTCTTTGGATTATCTATGCATCGTATCATGTCACCTGCAAATAATGACACTGCTTCTCCCCATCTTATATCTTTTAGTTTTCTTTTTCTTACCTTGTGACACTGGACAAAACCTCTAATATAAATTTGAATAAAAGTAGTGATAGAGTTTCTATCTCATTCCTGATTTCTGGGGAAAAGCTTTTAATATTTTACTATTAAGTATGATGTCAATATAAAATTTTTGTAGCTATGCTTTATCAGATTAAAGAAGATCCTTTTTTATCAGATTAAAGAAGATCCCACTCCCAATTCACTAAGTTTTTTAAAATCATAAATGAATGTTAAATTTTACCATATACTTTTTCTGCATCTGAAAATACCATATAATTATTCTTTTATCTTTTAACACAATGAACTATATTTATTGATTCTTAAATGCTAAACCAACCTTGCATTTATGGAATAAACCCTTTTTCATCATGATGCTTGTCATTTTTATATATTGCTGGATTCACATTCTGTTGGGGATTGATTATATTTCCTGGATTCACATTTCGTTTAGGGTTTTTGCACTTATGCTTAAGACAAAAATTGCTCTATTAAATTTTTCTTGAAATACTGTCATGTTTTTGAGTCAAGGTTTTATTGGTCCTATAAGAGGAACTGGAAGTGTTCCCTGAAAAGTTTGTGTAAGATGGATGCTACGCCTAAATATTTGCAAGAGTTCATTTGTAAAACAACAGGGGCCAAGAGTTTTCTTTGTGGGCAGGTTATTTATTAATTTAATTTCTTTAATAGACATAGAACTCTTCAGATCTTCTATTTCTCTTTTTCTTAGTTTGGTAAAGTATATTTGGGAATTTGTTTAGTTCATACAAATTTTCATCTCTGTATTATCTTTTTAATGTCTGTAGCATCTGTAGTAGTATCTTCTCATCCCTGATATTGGCAGTGTGTGCTTTTCACTTTTTTTCCTGTGATAAATTTTGTTAAAGGTTAATTGATTTTATTAGTTTTTCAAACCACATTTTACCTAGTAGTCCCTCTCTATAGCGTGTTTGTTTTCTATTTCATAAATTTGCCTCTTCTCTTTATTATTTCCTTCCCTCTGTTTCCTTTTGGCTTAATTTGCTCTTCTTCTTTTTTAAAGATTTTATTTATTTACTTGACATACAGAGATCACAAGCAGGCAGAGAGGCAGGCAGAGAGAGAGTGGGAAGCAGGCTCCCTGCTGAGCAGAGAGCCCGATGTGGGGCTCGATCCCAAGACTCTGGGATCATGACCTGAGCCGAAGGCAGAGGCCTTAACCCACTGAGCCACCCAGGCACCCCTCTTCTTCTTCTTCTTCTTCTTTTTTTTTTGAGAGAGAGAGAGAGAGAGAGTGGGGGCAGAGAGGAGGAGCAAGGAGAGAGAATCTTGAGCAGGCTCCATACCCAGCATGGAACCCAACTTGTGGCTTGCTCTCTCGACTCTGAGATCATGACCTGGGCCGAAATCAAGAGTCAGATCCTTAACTGACTGAGCCACCCAGCCACCTCTTAATTTGCTCTTCTATTTATAGTTTCCTAAGTATTTAATTTTCAGTACTTTTCCATTTCTAATATATACATTTAATACTATAAATTTTCATCCAAGCACCAATTTATTTTTATCATGCAAGCTTTAAATATGCATCTTTGTTCTTCAGGCCAAAATATTCTCAAATTTTCATTGTGATTTCCTTTTTGACTCATGGATTACTTAAAAATGTATCGCTTAATGTCCAAACATTTGAGAATTTCCTATTATCCTTTTGTTACTAATTTCCAGTTTAATTCCATTATGATTAGGAAACAGATCCATGGATTTTTAAAAAATAAACTTCTAAATTTAGAATCATGTTAGATATACCGTATATGATTTAAATCCTTTGAAATGTGTTTCCACTTGCTTTGTGGCCCAATATGCAGCCAACTGTATAATGTTTCATTCTCATGTGTAAAAAAAAGAACATGTATTCTCAAGTTGTTGGGTGCAGTGATCCATAAATATCATAGTTTGTTAATTATACTGTTGGAATATTTTACATCTGTACTGACTTTTTGCTTTGTTTGCTTGTTCTAATAGTTAATGAGAATTATGTGAAAATTTCTTATTGAGACTGAGAATTTGTTTATTTCTCCTCCAAGTTTTGCTATCGTTTGAGACTACATTATTAAGGGCTTACCCATTTGGAACCATTATTATTTCCTGGCGGATTCCTCTTTTTTATAGTCTTGAAAAGTTTTTATTTTAAATGATTTTTTAAAAAATTTTATTTACTTATTTATTTTTATTTTTATTTTTTTTAAAAGATTTTATTTATTTATTTGAGAGAGAGGCAGTGAGAGAGCATGAGCGAGGAGAAGGTCAGAGGGAGAAGCAGACTCCCCGTGGAGCTGGGAGCCTGATGCGGGACTCGATCCCGGGTCTCCGGGATCATGACCTGAGCCGAAGGCAGTCGTCCAACCAACTGAGCCACCCAGGCATCCTACTTATTTATTTTTAAAAGATTTTATTTATTTATTTGACAGAGATCACAAGTAGGCAGAGAAGCAGGTAAAGAGAGAGGAGGAAGCAGGCTCCCTGCTGAGCAGAGAGCCCAATGTGGGGCTCGATCCCAGGACCCTGAGATCATGACCTGGGCGGGAAGGCAGAGGCTTAACCCACTGAGCCACCCAGGTGCCCCCAAAAGTTCTTCTTTATTTCCAACAACGCCTTCCCCTTTTAGGCTACTTTGATGTACAGATTATTAGCTGTTGTCATTGTTTTTAGTGTTTGCCCATTTTCTTTTTCCATCCATCTCATTTGTAATACAAAAACGTATAAAAGAGGGTAAAGGGCAAGATAGTGACTCTCAAAGATGTCCATGTCCTAACCTCCCTGGAACCTGTGGGATGTTACCTTAGATAGCAGAAGAAACTTTGCACATATGTCTAAAGATAAGGACTTGCAATGTGGAGGTTATCTCTTATTCTCTGAGTGGGCCCAACCTAACCCTGATTCCATAAAAGCAGGGACTATTTGCTGATTTTGATCAGAGGGAGATGGGTCTGAGAGGCGGTGTTGCTGACTTTGAAGATGGAAGAGGGGCCATGACCTAATGAATGCGGGTGGCCCCAGAGCCTGGAAAAGGCAAAGGAAATGGATTCTGTATTAGACCCTCTGGAAGGGAATACAGCACTTCTGAAACCCTGATTGTAGCCCTATGAGACCCATATGGAACTTTTGACCAACAAAACTGTCAGACAATATGTCTGTGTTCTTTTAAGCCACGAAGTTTGTGATAATTTGTCACAGCTACAAGAGAAAACCATACACGAGGGAACTGTGGATTTGGAATCATACAAATTAATTAGGAAGATAGTACATGTAAAATCATTGAATAAACACCATCAGCAAGAATATCATTAAGGTCAGACAGTAAATATTATAAAAGATAACAGTAGGAAGAAGTCGATAAAGGCTGAGGCACACAGGAAGGATAGATGAAGAAAGCGGGACTTGAGGCAGGACCTGAAAGATACACATTTTTGTTATCCACCACACCATTCTTCTTCCAGCATAAAACAATGTAGGGTACAGACTAGGTCTGACTTAGCCCTATAACCCCAAGGCCTTACCCAGTGCCCAGGTACATCAAGGACGAGCACTCAATGATGCTCACTGAAACAGATCACTGAAAATTGGACAAACAGAAGGTGAAGAAGGTACTTTTAGCTGGAAGAATGAGAGAAGCAGTCAGCGATGGAGAGCCTCTGAAGGACAGGGAGCCAAGTGCTGTCAGAGGTGGTTGGTAGGCTGTGAAATAGCCTCAGGGAGGGTAAAAAGCCAGCCTGAGGAACTATCACTTTTCTTCTCATCAACAGGGAGGAACGAGAGGAATTTAAGTGTTTTTTAAAATTAAACTTCTTTTGGGGCACCTGGGTGGCTCAGAGGGTTAAGCCTCTGCCTTTGGTTCAGGTCATGATCTCAGGGTCCTGGGATGGAGCCCATATCGGCTTGGCTCTCTGCTCAGCGGGGAGCCTGCTTCCTCCTCTCTCTCTCTCTGCCTGCCTCTCTGCCAGTTTGTGATTTCTGTCTCTGTCAAATAAATAAATAAAAATCTTAAAAAAATAAAATTAGACTTCTTTTTCTAAAAGCTTTATTAAGATATAATTCACATAAGACACAATTCACCCCTTTAGAGTGTAAAATTCCATGGTTTTTAGCATATTCTGAGAGTCAGGCAAACAGCTTAATGGGGGACTAAAGGACACTGGATTTGCTAATCTCAGCAGAAACTAGGGTTCGGAGAGAAGCATTAACAAAAAAATCTTTCTCCTTTCCTTCTGAGCTGAAAGATACCACTGAGATAGAGCTTTCTGGCCAGAAAGACATACTCAGTTATAAGATGGACCAGTCACATGTGCTGATGTTGGATATAAAAAAGAAGATGAGCAAAACATTTTCGGGCTAACAAAGGAAATCACTCTCTTACATCATACGTAGTAAACTTCTAGAGCTCCTTATCTGAGCAACCTCGGGAAACCTGAAGGAGTTCGAGTTGGAGCTTCTAGAAATGAGGTGGGTCCGTGGAGAATGTGGGTCCATTTCCAGTGGAGAATGTATTCTCCAGAACCAGAAGAAGTGCCAGAAGCACTTCTAGGAATTGGTTATGTGGCACAGTGAGTCAGGGGGCAGGGTCCAGGTTCCCTGTCTTCATTTCAGTCGGTGCTGGTTAACCCTTAAGGAAGAATTTGTAGTATTTGCTAAATACATCATACTTCCCTACATTTTTGTTTGAAAAAAGGGTCTGCAGCCAAATGACAACTGGAAAGATACGAATTAGTGGTGGTGATGGACTGACCGAATGGGAAAGGGACCCAGCGGTCCCACGGGGATACTTCTAATCTTCCGGGGCTCATAAAAGACAACGTTGTTTTCTTGACTGTACAACACACCCTCTTCACTCTTCGGAAACTACTGTCCAATACAGTCTATGACTCTATTTTATAAAATACATTATTTTTCTGGGTAATTTATACATTTCTTGTATGTAAGTTAGAAACACAGAAATGTACAAACAGGAAAATTTAAACTATCTCTAAATTTATTAGCTGCTTCTTAACATTTTGGTGTATAACCCCTGGAGGCTTTTAGCTACACAAGGCTTAAATAAAATAAAGATGTTCGCTGACTTGCAAGGAAGAGGAAAGTTCGTAGAAAACAAAGTTTTCATGGCTAGAGAAAATAAGGCAGGGAAGGGAGGAGTCCTAAGCATCAGGGTAGGGGTGAAGGGGATGGTCTGGGTCTCTTTTTCTCTGGGCTCTTGTTCAAATATGCACTGGGTGTGGCTGGAGAATGTGGCTTGGGAAGAGTTAATGCCGTGAGCCTTCGGGAAAGTACAGCAAGGGGTGGGAGTCAGGGCAAGGAGAGGGCCTGCAATCCTAGTGAGGTCCCTGCCCAATGGTCCACAGAAGGCCACAGTGTGCAGCAGGACACAGCAAGCCCTTCTGGAGTGGGATTGCTTGGGTCCAAATCTCAGCTCCATTATTCACCAGCTATGTGAGCATCAGGGTTAGCAGATCTCCCTGAACCTACATTCCCTCATCTGCAAAATGGGGATAATATCATCTATTTCACAGGACTGTTGTGTAGCCTAAATGTACGGATATGCTGAAAATGGACATTAGCACTACATCCGTCATATAGTACATGCGTAATAAATGGTTTTGATACGAGTTTGCAATCTTGGGCAACTTTCCTAATTCCCCCTGCCTCAATTTACTATATTAAAGTACTATAGTCATTGCAGGTGAGAGAAGGCATATCCAGTGCTTAGCACAGTATCTGGTATGTTATAAGACTATCATCAACACTGTCAACATTAAAGGTAATGATGCTAATACTTAAAATCACTCACTACATGCTTAAAAAATGCTGTTAAGTGTTCCATGTATATTAACTTGCTTAATCCTTGCTCTATGAAATAGGTAAAAATGGCTGGTAATGATGGTCACTGAATGGCAGCTATTATCAATATAAGATAGGTTCTTTTCTTTTACTTTCTCTTTTACTGAAGACCTTACAAAGAGGAGAAAAGTAGGCAGAAGTCATTATTATACCGAGGGCGGGGGCAGGGGAAAGATGCCCTGAACTAAAATCCAAACCAAACAAACTGCTTCTCTGATCTGGGTCTGGAAAGGACCTGTATTTGCTCCCCTACACGCATGTTCCAGAGTTTGAACAGGGTTAGGGGGAGAAAGTATTAATAGTGCAGCTTTCATTTGCTACTTGAGGCTTTCGTCCCTTTTCTGCCTGGCTGCATGGGCTGTCCTTCGTTTCTACTGAGCCCTTTCTGGTTTTGATCACGTTTATAATTTACAAAGACCAGCCTAAAAGTTTATTCTGCCTCTAATGACCCAGTTTATTCCTTGCTGCTGGGAAGCCACCTTCACGTTTTTATGGGATATGCAGTTGTGCTTCCGCAAAACGTACTCACTTGGGCTAAGTGGGGGAAAAACCCCCAGCATCCCCAGATATTTGGTGATCAAGGTATTTTTAAATATGGAATCCCATCAGGCAAATGGGTTTATTACATGAGCCAAATGTGCCTGGTAATTAAAACACCAAAGCTTTATTTACTCTCGACGTGTGACTGGCTAGCCAATTTCTTCATGGCTCGATCCAAGAAAAGTTCAAAAGATCCCCAAATCAAAGGGCAGTTGAAGTCACTGAGGTCCTCATTGTGCCAGGCAGTGTGAGCACCACCGCCCACAGCTGGCACGGCCTCCGCAGTGCATTTGGACTCCGTCTGGATGCGCGCTGTGTGTACACGTGTGGATGGGATTTCTATCTGCTCACGATCTGACACGTCCTGAAAACTGCAGGCTCGGGCCGCAGCCGCCTCTCCTCTCGCTGTGTGGCAAGGGCTTACACACCCCGACGCAAATGTGTTCATTGTTGTTTTGTAAGTCATTCTAGATCTAAAAAATAAGTTTTTCTCTAAAAATAGTTCCCAATGAAACGCAAGCTAGAGCCCCACACTGTGAGCTGATGCTTTGCTGAAACTTTGACTCAATTTTCGGAGATGGACAAAGCCCCCCGCAGCCATGGGTATGGCTCTGGCAGCGGGCAAGCTGGGATTCACAGAACGGTGCGGAATTTGCCAGCATGGGCATTCCCTATACTATTACTTGCTAGTTCTGAGAAGGAACTCTGACAAACCGCTATGCATTTTAATAGCTTTTAGAATGAATAATCCATTAAGTCATTTTTTAACCAGTCTGAGTTCCTGTTTTCTTGTATGTAAAATGAGGAGAAAAATAATGCCTACCTCACAGGACAATGGTGAGGATGGAATGAGATCCTGGGGGTGGTGAGCGTTCTTTGCATTGTTAGTATAAAAATACAAGTCTCTTTAATTCCCACAGCAGTTGCCATAGGACAAGGTACATGGATAAACTAATTGACCAACTGAAAGAAACTATTCAATTTAGGTTCAACCTATGGCCCTTGATTGATGGCCACCAAAATCAAGGTATGGTCAGCTGCCTGAACCTGTACCAAAGGTGAAACCCGACCGGCTGCCTCGGGAACAAGATATTATTAGAAAATCATGGGGAAGACTGGGCGGGGAAATGGGAAGGTGAAAGGGCACAGAGTTTCAGTTAAGAAAGATGTGTAAGTCCTAGAATTCTACTGTAGAGCACAGTGAGCACAGTTTATATTATACTGTGTCTTTAAAAACTTGCTAAGATGGGGCGCCTGGGTGGCTCCGTGGGTTAAGCCTCTGCCTTCGGCTCAGGTCATGATCTCAGGGTCCTGGGATTGAGCCTGGCATCGGCATCAGGCTCTCTGCTCAGCAGGGAGCCTGCTTCCTCCTCTCTCTCTGCCTGCCTCTCTGCCTACTTGTGATCTCTCTCTGTCAAATAAATAAAATCTTAAAAAAAAAAATAAAAACTTACTAAGAGGGTAGCTCTTGTGTTAGGTGTTCTTATCACACGTATCTACACATATATACAAAGGAAAATAATAACAGGATGGAAGGAAACTTCTGGAGTTCGTATATGACACAGATTGTGGCAATAGCCTCAGAACTCATCAAGTTGTAAATATTAAATATCCACAGCTTTTTGGATGTCAATTACATCTTAATGAAGTGATTTCTCTCAGTGAAGGGTGTGTGGGTGACTCAGTCAGTTCAACAGCCGATTCTTGATTTTGGCTCAGGTCATGATCTCAGGGTCCTGAGAACAAGCCCCGAGTCAGGCTCTGTGCTTAGCACGGAGTCTGCTTTTCCCTCTCCCTCTGCTTCTTGCCCTATGCATGCACATGCACTCGCTCTCTCTCAAATAAATAAATAAATAAATAAAAATCTTTAAAAAATAGGAAAGTGGTTTTAAAATGAATGAAGAAAACTGTGGGGAAAAAACATGCCAATACCACCTAAATTATGTATGCTAAACAAGATGTCTGGTTAAAATTGTGAAAACAGAGTGAAACAGATCAGGGATTCTCAATTCTGGCTGTCCACTGGGATCACCTAACCCCCTCACAGTCACCTCAGGACTTAACCTGGCCCGAGATCCTCTGCTGGATGCCCCCACATGGGCACACGTGCGGAGGGAGGGGGCCTAGGGAGCTACGCCAGCACTGGGGTATGGTGGAGCTGGCTTATGGGCCACTTGCCCCTTTGCCCTCAAGGGGTACTCCCACGGCATGCACCCCGGAGTAGGTAACATAGAGAGGCCTGATAAGAATTAAAGCTACCCCACTAAACTCATTGTGCCCCTTGTTTCTGGACTTAAACCTGATTGCTGCAAGTCTTCTGTTAACACCCACATCACTTTAGAATCCTGTCTCCCTGGTGAAATCCTTGCAACATGGAACAGGAGTGTTGGGGAAAACATGCCAGACATAAAGCTAATCAGAAAAAGGTGAGGAAGAATATTACAGATGTTATTTATTACCTACAAGGGGAAAATCAAAATGCTCATAATTTTTATATATGCATGCCACATGACATATTTCAAATGAATCTGGGCTTATGATTTTCGGTTTACAAAGTCAGTTTCTCCAACACCTACTCATTCAGTCCATATTTGATATTTTAAAAGTCCTAATGAAAAAGGAACTTTGATGTGGCTTGCTCAGCCTAGACGGAGTTCAATTATTAATCATTATTGAATTGTGCATGATAAGTATTCAGAGAATGTGTGTGCTTATGTTAGAGCGAACTCCAACAGTGGGTTAATGTCTGGCATCAGCCACCAGTGTCAATGCAGCACTGGAAACCCAAACAACAGAAAACAAGCATTCAATGAGTCCTCAGCCCCCGACTATCTCAGGAAGTTTAGCAAATCTGTCTGAAACAGGTTGTCAGAGAGATCTTCTCAGACACTGGTTCACATTGAACCCTGAATAAATGTACTATATATATTGCTGATTCATTTGCCTGTTAAACAAATATTTATTTCAGTGATCACTCTACATGCTAGATCCTAAGTCTTCAGAATGAATAAACTTGAGACCAGAAGATAATAATAAAATAATGTCATTAAACACCACCAGTTCTAAAACAGTGAAATAAACATTTGTGGGATGGTGAATGAAATGTATGAGGTGCCAGATAATTCCAAAGGAGATACAAACTGCAAAGAAGGATCAGGAAAGCAGTGCTCTCTGAGCTGGGCTCCCAAGGGCAGGAGGAACAGGACAGATAAAGTATAACGGAGATGATCCAGGGAGGGGGGCCTGTCTGTCTGCTTGAAATTTTCTTCTCCCTGTGATGTCTTCCTGCCTTCCAGTCTCTAAATGAGAACATGCAGGCAAAGCACTTAACCTCGGTGCCTGGCACCAATAGTGCTCAATCAGGGCCAGTTCTTATTCCTACCTGAGACCGCTTTTTAGCCTCCTTTGCTTTTCTTTCTCTGTTCATCTCTTAAATGATTTCATTCCCCCAGGTTCAATTTTTGACATTCCCATGGGCATTCTAGGCTCCAGAATCTTATCACCCAGAGATCACTCTTTGTTCTGTCCAACTGCTCGTGCCTCTAACCCACGCTGACCTGCCCAGGCCACCAAAGGGCCAGAGCCCAGCCGTCTGGCCTCGCACACATGCTGCACCTCAATCATGTTGCAATCCCGCATTTGTAGACAGGGAATTCGACATCCCTCTTCTATTTCTGGCCTTTGCCATCAAAACTGCCTCAACCTCAAGCCTCAGCTTGGCCCTCCTCTCTCGTCCCTGGACAACAGTACATATACTCTCTCTGGCTCCACCTCCTTTCCGGGGCCACCTGAGCCACTGTGTCTTTCTTCAGCCTGTGCCCAGGGGGAAGAGTAGAGGTGGCAGGCAGAGAAATCCTGTATATCTGCCCCTAAGAAGCTTCACTGAAAGCTCCTCTCCAGGGACACCTGCCTGGCTCAGTTGGTTAAGCCTCTGCCCTTGGCTCAGGGGATGATCTCAGGGTCCTGGGATTGAGTCCCACATCAGGCTCTCTGTTGCTCAGTGGGGAGTTTGCTTCTTCCTCTACCTGCCGCTGCCCCTACTTATGTGCGCTTATGCGTGCGCTCTCTCTCTCTCTCAAAAATAAAATAAATCTTTAAAAAAGAAAAAGAAAGCTCCGCTCCCATGTAGCCCACATATGGTCAAGTCCTGGACTCCCATGCTGGGTGCCTCCTCTCCACAGCCTCCTGCTGTAGTGACAGTGATAGAAATGTGTGGGATGAGAAGACAAAGGGGTAGAGTATGGAACCCTGGAGAGAACCAACCTTTGAAAGGCAAAGTAGAAAGGAGGAGCCTCCAAAGGACTGAGGAAGAGGAGTTAGACTGGAAAAATGCCTCAGAAGCCACGGAAAATATTCCATGGAGGAAATGGTTACTCCCAGTGAGAAGGAAAGTCCGAGAACACAGGGAAAGAGAGCACGGGGTGGGGCAAAGAGGATGTCAGTGATGACTGTGGACACAGCAATTGCACTGGGCTTGCGACACACAGTGCCCAGAATAAACACGCACAAGGGATCCAGTAAGCTTGTAAGAACAAGGACAAGACAGAAGAGCATGTCTTTTCTCTAATCATCCCTCAATTAAAGTCATAACAGATGATCATGTCCAGTGCTGACGTCATCAAGGGCCAACTACCACCTCTATTCCGACCTGCCCCACGACAGGCTAATCCAAGGCAGAACTGTGGCTCTCCTCGTCATTCACGTGTTTGCTTTGTCTCTCTCTAAATACAAGTTTTTAAAGTAATTGGTAGAGTCCGTCAGCAAATAGCTATAAATAGGCCCTGTGTATATATGAAAAAAGGGAAACTAACCAAAAATATTCATCTTCAGCCTGTGATTAAGATGATGAGCATGAACCAGGCTGGGTCGTCTGTTCTCTGGCGGGGGATGAAAGGAGAAAGTCTCCCCCACCCCCCAACATGGCATTTAGTGAAATCCCAACCACAAAGCCTCATGGTCCAAAATGCTTGGCTGAAGACTTCTCTCTTCCTGGGTTGTACTGTTTATAATCCAGCACGCAGGAAAGATGTATCTAAGCTCTGAGCACATTTTTTGGATTCGGAAGAAAAAATGCTAATTTAATATTTATTTTGGAAAGGGGGCCTTGCCCATGGAATTGGCCTGTGACAGCTGCCAGGTGGGCCTGGCCTCTCTGGGCAGGTCGGGGATGCCGCCCTTCCTGACCCCAGGAGCTCAGGCTGGGGCGGCAGTGCCAACAATTACAGTGCAGAAAGCTAAGGCCAGCTGGCACCCTTCCAAGGACAGTCCTGCACAGCACTGCTCTTCCGCAGCCCCAACCCCAGCATGTTATACCAACCCTATAATCACCGAAATGAGGACCACAAGGTGCTGCCTGCCAAAGATAAAAAAGCAAACATCTGAGACCACTCTCTCCAGCCGAGCCTCGTTCTTGGCAGCAGCCCGGCTGAAACGAAGGATGTTTTCTATTTTGAGACCATCTGGGACCCAGGTGAACCAGGCTTCGGAACACAATCTCTCTTTCCAAGGAAAACTAGAAGCACATTTGAGAAGGTAAGCAAAGATGGGGTCTTTGCTCTGCAACTGATTTAGAGAGAATGAAGGGTCAAAGCGCCACCATCGAGTCCTCAGACCCACTTGAGAAGATCTGGTTCCAGAACGCACCCGCTTCAATGCTCTGTCCAACACGCAGACATCCCGGGATTCTCCAAGCCCCAGTGTTCTCCGGAAAACACCGGCACTAACACTCACATCCATAAGCCCAAACGTGATTCCGGAAGGGTGCTGGCCGCCAGGGACCCCACACACATTGGGGAAGGGACTCACAGAAGGTGCAGCATCTGACCCTGTGCTGGCCATCCCACTCTGGAGAGGCACTCTCTCCCTATTGGTCATTTGCTCTCTATTTGAAGCCCGAAGCAGGTGGGAGGGACTTGACGCTAAGCATTGCTATCACTTCTCCCCGCCTCCAATCGCTCAACCAGTGTTAGCCGGCTCACATTAAGGGACGATGTGCAGAGTTAAACATCACTTCTGAGACCTGCATATGGAAAACCAATGAAGATACAGAGAAAAACAAGACAGAACTGAATTTTTCCATCTGACTCAAGAATGTTGAGAATTGGGTAGATTGGGAAATGGAACGGAAGGGTCTCCTCTCATCTCGGGGGTTCACCTACTGCACGATGATAGTCTAGGTGAATGAAACCCCGCAGAGCCAAAGCACATTCTGAAAATATGGCCGCTTGCTTTGATGCAGTCTCCTGGCCCTAGTATAGTTTGTCACATGGACAATTTAAAAAAGATACCCAGGGCAACGCTCCTACCCCTTCTTACACCTTCTTCTTCTCCCTCTCCTTCTTCTTCTTCTTTCTTTTTGGAAAAGGAGCATTGTGGATGGGGAAGTGGGAATATTTGCACCATGACAAACCCAGAGCTGGGCAGAAGCAGCAAAACAGGAAGCTGCCTACAGAGGGCCAGACAGTCACTGGCAATCTGACTCCCCACCCAGTATTTTGCCCAAAGGTCTTTCTATGGGGCTGGAATTCCCAGCAAAAGCATTCCCCCAGAGCTGACTGAAGCTTTGCATTTATGAAGGTATCATGTAGGAAAACAACAAGAAGAAACCAACAAGAATGTTTTGAACACCTGCTCTGTTGAAGGAACTGTGCAAGGTGTCATGGGAATTACAGAAAAGCATTTATTAGTTTTTTTGAGGATGTGCCAAGTACAATTTTAGATACAGAGAAAGTATCTTTACTTAGGAAGTTTATAATTAATTCGAAGGATAGAGGTCAGTGAAAGGCAAGACACGACGAATGCCAAAGGAGTGGCACATAGCTGAAATCATTTAAGCACTAATTGAACACCAAGCATTTGCAAGTCATTGTGTAAAGGACTGTGGGGAGTGTCGCAGAATTCCAAAGACAGAAAGCTTATTTCTGGCCGAGTGGGGTAAGGGAAATCTTCCTGGAGGAGGTGAGGTTGGGGAAGGCGGGCTGGCAGTAAAGGACTGGTAGGAGTGGACAGAGAGGAAGAGGATGCCCCAGGCAGAGGGGAGGAGCACCAGACAGGAAGTCCCTAAATCTGTGGTCATTCTGGAGGACAGTTGGGCATCCTGGCTGGCTGCAGGGGACACAGAAGGATGCATTCTATCAGTTCCCCCAAACTACAGAAGTGAGGACTTTTTTCAGCAGGTAATTGGAAACCAGTCACAACTTTTGGAGCAGAAATGAAAGGCACATTTTTAGAAAGCTTCATCTCCATGCTCACTGTGATGTGATTAGTAAGTTTCTCAGATGACTCAACACTGGGACAACACCATAGCTGGGGAAAACTGTCCCTGGGAGAGGACAGTCCACTCTGCAAACGAGCCTGCTATCTCTGGACAGCAGAAGACGCGCCAGAGAGCCTCGACTGGCCGGAATTAAAACCAGGAGATAGAGGGAAAGCCTTGGTGACCAACAGAGCAGGAGAAAGGGGGACTGTTAGGTCTGGAATGGCACCACTGAAAGAAGAACGTGAGGGCGAGGCTGCTTTTTGACGGGAATGGTGAACTAGGTTTAGACACACTGTGACATGAGCGATTGAACACGTCGGTATAGATGTGGTGATGGATTTACTGTTGCCAATGTGTATCCAGGTCACCTGCCGCGTCTCCAGGTCACCTGCCGCGTCTCCTTCCGCGGATCATAGTCCCTCCGCGTTAACTCACTCCCTTGCCCTTAGGCTGTGCTGGAGGAATATAAACGACGAGAGGGCAGACTCCCAGGCAGGCCTGGGCCCAGAAAATTCTCCTGTGCACAAACCTTCCATGCAGACAAGCAGACCGGCCTTGGCCGCTCATTAAACACGGCGGGGGCCACGAGATGGAAGCAGCCGTGGTTCTCCAAACACCACTTGGACAAGAGCTGTCTAGTGCTCAGGAGACCCATTTTGTTCTCTGCATGAATGAGAGATGCCTGTGTGAATGGGATTAGCATGGACTTTCGGTCTGCTCCACTAGCTGGCCTTATAATCCATTCCTCCTCCATCGCATGCCCCTCCCTTCTGACTATGTTCCAGACCTGCTGGTTTCTTCCGTTCTTTGGCCACCCCAAGCTCTGTTGGTCTATACAGCCCTTCCCTGCGGCAGACATTGTTGCATTTGCTCTTCCCTCCTCCTGGAAGACTTCGTATGGACTCGTGGCCCAGCTAACTTCATTTTCGGCTCACAGATGAAATACTACTTCCTTAGAGCAGCCTTTTTTTCACCACCTAAATGAAATTCGGTCAACCCCTGTTCATCTTTCATAACCCATATTACAATTTGCAATTATATATATTTCTTTATTTCCTATGTCTCCCTCTAAGAGTATAAGATCCCCAAAAGGCAGAAGCCATGGCTGTTTTGTTGGTCATTGTACTGTTCACCCAGTACCTCGCACTTTGGAGGGATCTGATCATCAGTACCCATTAAGCGAATGCCTGGTACTCTCAGGTTCTGGTAAGACCTGAGAGTGATCCGACGGGGACAGACAGGAGGAAGGGAGCAGCAGGCGAGACACAACTGTGGGAAATACACACTTGGGTAGACCACTGACGTCTCACTGACCAAGACAGGGTCACTGCAGAAGAACACGGTGTAGGGAAATGATATGAGAATAATGAAGGAGCTGGCAGCTATGGAATAAAAAATGTTCGAGCTCCCGGGGTCCCTCGACATCACATCTCCAGAGCTTCCCTTTGTGTAGATAAGGAAACAGAAGGTAAGGCCCTGACCCAGCTAGATGGTGTCCGAGGTATCCAGCTTCAGTAGTAGGCCCTGCCGAAAAGGTATGGACCCTTCTGGTTGCCTTGATAGCTAAGAGGGAACATAATTTTAAATCTGTGGCCAGGGAAAACCTGCACTTCTACTGCTGGACCTGAGGGGCATCTCGTGATGGACCTAGGTGAGCCTGTAAGTCCCAAGATCTTGACTCCAGAGTCCTTTCTCCTGAGTGGGCAGAGAGGCGGGCGGCTGTGTGCAAGCCTTAGGAAGAGACACCCACGTCGCACTTGGTTGTGTCTGTCCTGTGAGTGCAGCACGTATCTGGATGAGGCGAAGAGCCTTCCTCAGAGAAGTGAGGAGTGGGGCTCCTGGGACCTGAAAGGAAGCA
>PISX010031933.1:0-16940 GCA_004024625.1 Mellivora capensis
TTGTGGTTTTAATTTGTATTTCCCTGATGCCGAGTGATGTGGAGCACTTTTTCATGTGTCTGTTGGCCATCTGGATGTCTTCTTTGCAGAAATGTCTGTTCATGTCCTCTGCCCATTTCTTGATTGGATTGTTTGTTCTTTGGGTGTTGAGTTTGATAAGTTCTTTATAGATTTTGGACACTAGCCCTTTATCTGATATATCGTTTGCAAATATCTTCTCCCATTCTGTCAGTTGTCTTTTGGTTTTGCTGAGTCTTCAGGCAAACAAGTCAGTTCTTCAATATTCTTAATATATTAGACCCAGTCTGCATATGGTTAGTATCAAAACAAATTACTGAATGATAATTAAAATGTTCAATTTGGAATATGTACAAAAAGCCATCAGGTCTAGAAAGCAAATGAAACATTGAAAAAATGGTAATTCTACCCAGGTATTACAGTATATTATAACCCATCTCTAAAGAAAAACAGTATTCTGAATTTTTAATTTTTCTTAGCGTGACATCTGAGCTGCTAGTATTTCACTATTAAAATATTTGCATGGTCAACTCATATTTGACAAGGGAGTGAGCCAACAATAAATCCATGGGAGAAAAGACAGTTTCTGCAATAAATGGTGCTGGGATAATTGGATATGCACACGTAAAAGAATGGAACTGTGTCCATATCTTATACCACTCACAAAAATTGACTTAAAATGGGTTAGACTTAAATGTACGACCTGAAGCCATGAAATTCCTGTTAAGAAGTCAAAGCTTTTTGATTTAAGTTTTGGTAATGATTTTTTGGATATGAAATCTATAGCACAAACAACAAAATAAAAAAATAAAGATAAAAATAGAGATAGCACATTTCACCTAGGTATACTCTGATCTTTTTGTGAAATGAGACCCGTTACCACTGCTGCTAGAACTGAGGCCCTGCAAATTCCTAGATTGGGAGATACAGTATGGGCTGGGATTTTGGCTGGCCTTCCCGGTGAGGGGGCCTGCCAGGCTGGGATTGAGGCAAGTGTGACTGGGAAGGGCAGTTTCACTAGAGTGCAAAGTGGTCAGAGCTTGGTGTGAGCAAGTTAGGTAGTGAGTGTTAGTCATGTGCTTGTTCCTGCAAGTGGCCCCATGCTTATGCTATGGATGGGGGAGGGAAATGTTGCCTGCCAGCTCCTTTGTTCTCCAAGGTGTCTTTCCATGAATGCTGTCTCTCTGGGAAAAGCTCCAAGATGAGCAAATAACCTCCAATGTGTGCCCCAGGTACTCTTCAGGTTGTTGTTTCCATAGTGTAGGTGTGTGGGCTGTTTGCCCTGCCTTCTCTCCAAGAGCAACCCCAATGCCCTGTGGGCTGTCCCATAGCCAGACATGCTGATCTTTAAAGCTCCATGCTTTAAGCTCCACTGTTTGCATGAAGTTTGGCCCTTCTTGCTTTCCAAGTCAATTGCTGTGGGGAGTCATTTTCCCTGTAGGGTCCCACCTGTGTGCTAGTCTGTCCTTTACACTTCTCTGCGACCAAGGTTCCCTCCTTACCATGGCAGCCATGATTTGTTTCTCTCCAAAATTTCTCTGCACTTTCTACCTTCTTTGATGTGGCCTCTTCTTTGCTTTTAGTTGTATAGTTTGTTCTGCCAGTCTTTAGGTTGATTTCTAGGATATTTAAGGATGATTTGATAGTTATCTTATATTTGTGGGACAAGGCAAGCCTAGGGTCCTCCTACTCCACCTCCATCTTCCTCTACAGTAGTCAAAGGGAACTCTTGTGCATTGTTGGTAGGGATGTAAAGTCATACAGCCTCCATGGAAAACAGACACTTCTCCAAAGAAGATATACTATTGGCTAATAGACACATGAAAAAATGTTCAACATCATTAGCCATCAGGGAAATTCAAGCCAAAACCACTCCTTATCCTATATTCTCTCAGTGAATGATGGCCTTTTCTGCCTAATAAAAAAAAAAAAAACCACAACACCACCTAGCTTTCATCATTAAATCTTACTTTTCTCTCACTTCTGCCCCTGTCAATCATTTGGTATGTTATTAACTCTGAAATATACTTATTTTTCTCCATTTTGACTTCTCCCGATGAAGTAGGTACCATTACTTTTGTGCCTGGACCACTCCCCAAATTTCCTTAATAGTCTTCCTTAATCCTGCCTTGCCAGAATGGTGCTCTACTATGCATATCTGGTCATGTCACTTCTTTGCCCAAAACTGCTCATACATTTTTAAAAAGATTTTATTTATTTATTTGACAGACAGAGATCACAAGTAGGCAGAGAGGCAGGCAGAGAGAGAGGCAGGGAAGCAGGCTCCCTGCTGAGCAGAGAGCCCGATTTGGGGCTCGATCCCAGGACCCTGGGACCATGACCTGAGCAGAAGGCAGAGGCCTGAACCCACTGAACCACCCAGGCACCCCTGCTCATATATTTTTTAAGGTCGTAATGTAAACAACAAAACTATTAAAGACATAAAAATAGAGAAGAATATTTAAAACATCATATAGTGATAGAGGCTTTTAAAAGCAACCTAAAAAACCAAGAAGTCAGAGGAGGAATGGACATGTTTATTGTATTAAGGAAGCAAACTTGCATTCCTGATTCATCTTTTGTTATTGTCTGTTAGCACCACTGCAATGTGTTGGCTCATCTTTTTTCTCTGAAGGAGTGTGCATGCCATTTGTGGGAAAATATAGTGGGAATCAGACTACCTAGGCTCTGTATGGGCATATTGTTCTTATCTGAGTAATGAGGTAGGTAGATTAGTAAAAACTAACTACCTCTTAGTAAGAGTTACTTTGTGCCATATGTTCCATACACATGAAGAACTCTGTATCACATAACAAAGTCCAGGTGTACATGTTATTATAACAGGTCAATGAAGCTGAAGGAGGTTAAATACTTTTTCTAGTCACCTTAGCTTTTCTGTGCATCATTTGTCACATTGTCTCCTGATGATGACTGTTATGAGCTGGATTGCGTTCCCCAAAATTCCTATGTTGAAGCCCCATTCCAAACCTCAGAATGTGATTCTATTTGGAGATAGGACCTTTAAAGAGGTGATTAAATTAAAATGAGGCCGTTTAGGTGGGCCCTACACCATTCCCACTGATGTCTTTATAAAAAGAGGAGACACCATAGATGTACAAACGAAGAGGAAAGATCATGTGAGGACTCAGTGAAGGAAGTGTATTCCTCAGGACAAGGAGAGAGGCCTTAGAAGCCAAGCCTGCCAACATCTTGATCTCAGGCTTCCAGCCTTTACAACTGTGAGAAAATAAATTTCTGTTAAGCCACCTATGGCAGCCCTGACAAACTAAAACAATTATGAGCTGATGTTGATTTCTAAGACAGTAGTCATCATGCTTCATTTTCTGAGGAGGACATGATATCCTCCATGCTGCATTTTTCTCAAGGAGGACATGATATCCTCCTTGTTCTATCCACTCACCTGCTCCTGGATGCTCATCTACCTTACACTCCCCAGGACTGCCGTCAGTCAGTACCCACACCCATTATTGTTTTGTCTCTGGGACCAAAGGTGATATAATTTAAACAAATACTGAAAGGATTTAGCATCAAGTCCTTTTTGAAGTCTGGGAGTGGGAGCTTCTGCTAATAGCTGCTATTTTTGTAATGCTCCTGCCTCTCTGAGTGATGAACACTTTCACCCCACGATTTTGAGCTGCATTCACTTAGCAACACTATCACTCCTACTCCCTAATATTGTGGTCATCAGAGATTACATCTGCTGTTCCTTGAAGTTGGGCTTACTTCCCAGCCTTTGCTTTAGTCCTGTGAAACTATGTCTTTCTAGGTTGAGGGCTCTTCCATTCTGCCTCATCCCACTGTCAACAGTCCTGGGATGGGTCATGTTTTTAGATGAAAAGCCTTTGCATTTCCTAATCCCTTTGGCCAGTTGCTTGTTCAGCCACTTCTTTCATTAACACCAGCTCTTCTTTTAGATCTAAGCTCAAATTGCTCTTCCCTATATCCCTATCCCTCTCCCAGACAAGGCTTGGTTCTCCTACTGCTACTTTCCTTCATAGATCTTATCTCAATTTTTGTTATACATTTCTTCAATTATTTGATGTATACCTCTTTCCTTCCATAGGCTGTGACCTCAATAAACCCAGTGATGAATGCCATCATATCCCCAACGGCTACCACCAAGGGTGCCATATAGTAGGTGAAAAAATTAATTGAATGATGGGCTGCCTGGGTGGTTTGGTGGGTTAAAGCCTCTGCCTTCAGCTCAGGTCATGATCCCAGGGTCCTGGAATCGAGCCCCACATCGGGCTCCCTGCTCAGCTGGGAGCCTGCTTCCTCTTCTCTCTCTGCCTACCTCTCTGCCTACTTGTGATTTCTGTCTGTCAAATAAATAAAATCTTTATAAAAAAATTAATTGAATGAAATGGATGAATTAGGACTTTTATTATTGGCCATTTACATTGTATCATATAGACTTGTAATTCTAATCTCTTATTTCCTAAGATCTCTAACTCACCTTCTTTTCTTTTTTTGTCATCTATTGTCACATTGTGGCACATCTCCTTTGGCCAGCTACTACACTACATCTTGCTTGAAATATTTCAAAAGTTTATGCTCAGAAGATGATCTATAATTTTCTATTGCATGCTTCTACTTACGCTGTTATAGTCATTTACTCTCTTATGCCTCTGGAGTATTTTTTTCCCCATCGAGAAGATTCATGAAGGAATTTTATTAGATTTGATTTTACAAGGGAAAACAGTTCTATTTGGTTTGCAAGGAAGCCAGTAGACTCAGGTTGATTAAAAACCTCTTTTACAAAGTGCAGTAGCAAGAACGGAAAATGTAATAAAGCTGAAATCGGAGACATAACTTTATTTTTACTTTTTAGTATCACTATAATTTCCCTCCTGGAGATTGCTTCATTGAAGAATAGTTTAATCTACTTTATATCATGACTGATTCAGGCCAAGATGGCTGACATGTTCCTGCTACTCTCAATAGCAGAGTAGAAGCATATTACAATGCAAGCCGAACCATTTAGATTTACTGTGTGGCAAAGGTACTAGGCCCAACAGGGCTGAGCATCAGGTTGACACTGAAGGTTGCAGGCACTGCTGAAGCAATTCACTTCTTAGCTGATCACAGACCTCTGAAAAAGCTTTCATTGTTTTCTTTCTGCATGTGGGAGAGAACCTTAATTATGTAAGCCATCCTGAACTGTTGGCAGTAGTGCCTCTGGTAGGCCGAATTACGGTCCCCCAGAATGCCCACATCCTGATCCCTGGGCTATAGACAGAATGTTTGTTTCTTCAAAACTCTCATGTTAAAATCCCAACTCCCAGTATGATGGTATTAAGAAGTGGTGCTTTGGAGAGGTAATCAGATCATGAGGGTAGAGCCCTCATCAGTGGGATTAGTGTCCTTATAAAAGAAACTTCAGAAAGCTCCCTCACCCTTCTTTCTCTCACCTACCCTCACTGTGAGGACATAGTGAGAAGATGGCTGTGTAGGAACCAGAAAGCAGGCTTTCACCAGGCTCCTGTATGTGCACTCCTCTTCACTCAGTTTGCCCATCTCCCTCTATTTATGGGTCTGTTATTGCCATCTCCTCTCTATTTATGGATCTGTTTATACCTTTTGTTTGTTTATTCATTTGTTTTGTTTTTTAGATTCTACATATAAGTGAAATCATATAGTGTTTGTCTCTCTCTGTCTGACTTATTTCACTCAGCGTAGTACCTATCAGGTTCATCCATGTTGTTGCAAATGGCAAGACTTCATCATTTTTGTTGGCTGAGTAATATACCATTGCATATATATGCTCCATCTTCTTTATCCATTCATCTATTGTTGAACACTTAGGTTGCTTCCATATCTTGACTCTTATACGTAATGTTGCAATACAAAAAGGCTGTATTAGTGTTTTTGTGTTCTTTGGATAAATAACCAATAGTGGGGATGCCTGGGTGGCTCAGTTGGTTGGGCGGCTGCCTTGGCCTCAGGTCATGATCCCAGCGTCCTGGGATCGAGTCCCACATCGGGTTCCTTGCTCAGCGGAGAGCCTGCTTCTCCCTCTGCCTCTGCTTGCCACTCTGTCTGCTTGTGCTTGCTCGCTCTCTCTCCCTCTCTCTTTGACAAATAAATAAATTTAAAAAAAATTAAAAAAAAAACCAATAGTGAAGTTACTGGGATCACATACTAATTGTATTTTTAATTTTTTTCAGGAAACTTTATATTGTTTTCTACAGTGGCTGTACTAGTTTGCATTCCCACCAATAGTGTACAAGAATTCCTTTTTCTCCACATTCTCGGCAACACTTGTTATTTCTTTTTTTTTTTTATTCTTACCATTCTGTCAGCTGTAAGGTGATGTCTCACTGTTGTTTTAATTTGCATTTCCCTGATGATTAGTGATGTTGAGCATCTTTTCATGTGTATGATTACTGATTTTAAATGTTAATTTTGTCATAAGTTTTATCAGTATGACACTGAACTCTGTTTTTTCTTTTTAAGTCCTTTTGTGCATGTAGCATGGTTTCTGCTCATAATTCTAAAGCATCATAGTTTCTGGTTAATATAAACTGTTAATATTTACTTACTTTGGACATAACTGTAGGAGATTGGCTACTGACTTAAATCTTACCTGACTTGAGTATCATTGTTATTTATGAAGGGTACCTATTTATGAAATCGTGGCATTGAATTTCAAGGACTCAGGATCCAGAATTACATAGATCTAAGCTTAAATTCCATATTGCTATGTATAAGCTATATGAGTTTGGGAAACTTACGTCACCTCTCTTGCTTTTTTTAAAAAATGTGATTAACAAGGAGTGCCAGCTCTATAAAGGATTTGTTGGGAGGATTACATAAAACAATGCATTTGAAAGAATTAGCACAGAGAAAAAAGTACATGCTATCTATGATGATGTGTGAAGATTATTGCATAGACAATGCTCCAGTTACAAAATAATGGGAGAAGCATGTGGCAGGAAGTACTTTATGTCTCCCAGTATCTACCCTACCTTTTTAGTCAAATGAATTTTAGTTTTTAACTGACACATTGCTATTAAATTTTGTCCAGTATCCTTTGCACATAAGAGTTTCTTTGAGTTGGGGGAGGTAGAAGAATATCTTTATTTACTTTCTTCCTTTTGCTAATTTGAAAGACATATAATGCCTGGAGCTTCACCTTCTATCTTGGGGTATTTGGGCAAGGGCTATGCTTGGAGATAATCACATGCAGAGGTAGAAGCAATGGGAATCCTTGACTGTCTCAGTAAACTTCCACACCAACCAAGACTTAGAGAATGAAATAAACTTCTAGATTATTTAAACTACTGCTTGAGTTTTCTTTCTTCCTTTTCTTTTTGTTTTCTCTTTTGTTACATGCAGTTGCATAGAATCACAGAACATTATTACTTTTTAAATCAAAAAGCAGATTTTATTCCTCATTAAGACATTTCTCAAATCTCCAGAAACATCTTTGTTTTGAAGACAGAAATCGACAGTGGTGGGAGGGCTAAAATAAGGGTGTAGATGATATTGAACAAATTGGAAACAATGAGTTTCCTAAGAAGGTAAATTCAATTCTAATGATGTGCTGATGGAGTCCCTCTGCAAGTAACACTGGGGGGAAAGAAGGAAGGGATGGGGAAAACCGACACAGAAAGCGTGGAGAGTGAGAAGGTAGCATAGGTCAGATGAGTTTTGGCAGGAACACTCTATGGAGTATATGTCCAGTTGAGGATATAAGTGTAATGGTGTGTATTCATTTCCTTCCTATCATAGTGTGTTTTTTTCTTTATCTCTGGGGCTTAGACAAAAGCCCTGGTTTGTGTGCATTATTAGTTTCTTATAAGACAGTTTCTGGTTTTTTTTCCTTGTTTATAGACTTGCTGCAGCACCAGATTATGGTACTGACAAAGGGCATATTTTCATTTTTTCAAGTACCTTTTTTTAATATTTTATTTATTTATTTGTCATAGAGAGAGAAAGCAAGCAAGCACAGGCAGACAGAGTGGCAGGCAGAGGCAGAGGGAGAAGCAGGCTCCCTGCCAAGCAAGGAGCCGGATGTGGGATTCGATCCCAGGACGCTGGGATCATGACCTGAGCCAAAGGCAGCTGCTCAACCAACTGAGCCACCCAGGCGTCCTAAGTACCTTTTTTAAAAAAGATTTTATTATTTATTTATTTATCAGAGAGAGTGAGAGAGAGGGAGAGAGAACACACAAGCAGGCAGAGTGGCAGGCAGAAGCAGAGAGAGAAGCAGGCTCCCTATCGAGCAAGGAGCCGGGTGCAAGACTCGATCCCAGGATTCTGGGATCATGACCTGAGCCAAAGGCAGCCACTTACCTGACTGAGCCACACAGGTGTCCCTCATTTTTTCAAGTACCTTTAAGGGATCAGGTGGATGAGTTGTAGGCAACATAATGCAGGTAATGCCAGTAAGCGTGAACTGGCTGTCAACTGGAGCCTGGTTATTATAGAATAAATTCCATAGGAAAGAACAGAAAAGCTTTAAAATTGAGAAGTAATTGGTGGATAATTGTAATAGAATACTGGGTTTTATTTAGTTGAAAATGAGGTGTAGAGACTGAGGGATGTGGAAAGTAGACCAGCTCTCTTTTTTTCTTTTTTTATTTTCTTCCTTCCTTCCTTCCTTCCTTCCTTCCTTCCTTCCTTCCTTCCTTCCTTCCTCTTTCTTTTTAAATTATTAAGCTTTCAGTTTAAACAAAGGAAAAGAGAAAATAAGCTTCAATTCTGGGTTTTTGTGTCATTTCTTTACCATGGGTAAATATATGTACTTCAGTTGTAATGATTGACTCATAGTTTGAGCTTCCTTTGTAGCTATTTGTAAACAAATAGAATTAATTCCCAGCTTCCAGGAAATTATATATATATATATATATATATATATATCTATCTATCTCCAATGTGTTTTTTCTTTTCAGCCTCCCATCTCTCACCCCCCAAACATACAAGTAGAAATGATAGCTCTTCCTGTTATAATAACATGGACTCTAGGTCACTCAATTTGTGTTTTCTTTCAGAAGTGACTCTCCAGGGGAGCTAAAATTCAAATATTTGTGCACACATTTGAAAAATACTGATCAAGAAATTTAAGCAAGGATGTAAGAACATATGGTTTTACAAGCGCTCAATGATAGTGTAGTGTATATCATTCAAAAAATTTAAAACACAAGAACGAGTTCCTTTCCCTTTTAAATGACTTATGTTTCAATTTTCCCCAAAATAATGCCTTTTGTGGTCCCAGTTTCTCATTTTCAATTCACTCTACCATTTTTATATTGCCAGTCTCAATTTCCACAATATTGTCAGCATGAACACATCTCAGAATCTCTGATTCACTCTCCTTTTTTTTTTTTTTTTTTTTAAATATTTTATTTATTTATTTGACAGAGATCACAAGCAGGCAAGAGAGGCAGGCAGGGAGAGAGAGGGGGAAGCAGGCTCTCCATAGAGCAGAGAGCCCGATGTGGGGCTCGATCCCAGGACCCTGGGATCATGACCTGAGCTGAAAGCAGAGGCTTTAACTCACTGAGCCACCCAGGTGCCCCAACTCTCCTTTTTTTTTAAAATAGAACTTTTATTTGGGGATTAAGAAATATTCATTAGACATTGCCCATCTAGTTGTTTTGATACTTTGAAGAACTATACCTTGGTAAGTGGACTTATGATGCATTTCTTTTGGGGAGTTCCATTTGAAATCAAGAGTTATTGAACAAGAGGGATGGCCAGCTTTCCGGGAATTAGTCTCAGTTGTTATTTTTCATGTGAGGATTATTTATTTTTTTTAGATTTTTAAAAAGATTTATTTACTTATTTGTGATAGAGAGAGAAAGCACAAGCAGGCAGAGGCAGAGAAGCAGGCTCCCTGCTGAGCAAGGAGCCTAATTTAGGACTCGATCCCAGGACCCTGGCATCATGACCTGAGCTGAAGGCAGCTGCCTAACCAACTGAGCCACCCAGGCGTCCCCCATGTGAGGATTATTATACTGACTTTGTCACCTGTGCCTTTCAAGGCTTAGAACAATAAATATTTTAAAACATCTTTATGGAAAATGAAACTATGGAACTCCCCATACTGCATCTGAGAGCTGATATGGCATTTTATAAATAGGCATATGATGTCTAAATTACTTGTAATATAAACTGAAAGCATACTTGGCTTTTATAATGGTTATATATGATCTAGAATTATAATTATGAATAATGCATTGAGTTTTGTTGTTCTCTATGATTGCCTACTTTGTTATGCAGGGAGGGATTTCCACTATAGTGTCCCACATTTGAATTGTTTAGTTTCTTTTTGTAGCAGCTGCCCCCAGAATTATATGAGCTCACTGAGAATATTCATAGAAAATATAAAACCTCACTCCCTTTGCTTAATGAAGATATAGTCTCAGAACTTTCTCCAAGCATTGGCTCATAAAGTGTATATGACCTGGATCTCCTGTTTTAGACATATCTTGTTCAAATCACAACTCCTTGTATCATTGATACTTTTTCAACAAAGAAGAAAATATTGTATTCATCACCTGGAGTTGAGCAAAGTTGAATTTTTATAAAAATAGGACAAAGCATTAAAAAGGGTGGGGCTAACTATATGAATCAACCAAACATACTTTGTACAGTATTTAAGCCTTCTAGGTTCCACATATACCTGTGTTATCTTTAGTCTCTACTAGGTTCAGGGCATGGGTTGGTTTCAAGGACTGTGTAAGAAGAGAATGGACTTTGGAACCACCATGCTAGGTCAGGTGGTGGACAGCATTAAGGTTGGCTTATGGCATAGCACTTTATATCTTCTCTTCTTTATGGCTCAATAGGCTCCAGAATCTGGGCCGGTGCTAGTGTATAGGTAGAATTGGATAGCTCCTGCCATGGAGGTTGAAGAAACACAGGGCAGGAAAGTAGTCTAGTGATGGTACTTTTTGGGATATGGGATGGTGGTGATGGTGGTGAAATAACAAGTAAATGGCTTCTGTCCCCCATCCTCTTCCAGGCCACAATTGCAATTAGGTACATGTAGATCAAAGCATTAGATTAATTATTGACAACCTGGGTTGGAGAAAGTGGTTTTATATCTTCACACAAATGAGATTATTAATGCTCCTCTGCATTAAATTTGAGATGGATTGGATATAGAAGATGGGTGGGATAGAGGAAGTAAGAATAGTTTCTAAGATATAACCTTGTACGTCAACTATATTTCAATTGAGAAAAAGAATAATTCTGAGGTTTTTGGCTTGGATAATTGGATAGATACTGGTGGTATACTGAGATAGGAAAGGTGTGAGTTTTGGAGAGCATGGGAAGCAGCAAGAATTCTGTTTTGGTTATGTTAATTCCAAGATGCCTATATGACTTGTATGTGGAAATATCAAGCAGAAAGTTAGTCTTTGATATGACAACTTGTGCTAGTTCTTTATGGTTTAAGGAATTCATGAGGTGCAGAGAATAACTGAATTTCAGAACCTGAAAAATATCTTATAAGGCATGTAGTTTATTTTATCTGCATTCAGATTAGTGCATGTCTCATTGAGTATAGCCAGCATGCTAAGATTATGACCTCAGTTGTCTGATATCTAGCTCTTGCTATAGGACTTGATTTTTTTCTATTATGAATTTTTTAAAAGATTTTATTTATTTATTTGACACAGAGAGATGGATCACAAGTAGGCAGAGCAGCAGGCAAAGAGAGAGGGAGAAGCAAGCTCCCTGCTGAGCAGAGAGCCTGATGCGGGCTCGATTCCCAGGACCCTGGGATCATGACCTGAGCTGAAGGGAGAGGCTTAACCCATTGAGTCACCCAGGCGCCCCTCAATTACGAATTTTTAATGGACACATTCTCTCCCCATATACCAAATTATCTTCTAGTAAGCATTTCAGTCACTGTTTGAAATCACAGACAGCAAGTAGTAGTTTAGGCATTAAGAGATGATGTAATAAGACAGTAGGAAGAAGTATTTATTTTTAATTCTTACTTCTAAGGTAGTTTCTCCCATCTTCAAGGGACCATCCCCAGATTAGAAACGAAGAAAGAGAGAATAAGAATATGTGACATTTCTCTTACTTAATAACTATATATTTATAGCCATTATATTTTGGGTTTGCCCCCATGAAACCTGTATATTTGAACCAGTTTTCCCTAACCAATTAATTAACCAAATATTTGATTACTACTTACTTCTTGCAAGATATTGGACTAAACATACTATTCTGAAAAGCATTCAGACTTTAATTAGATAGCCAAATGAAATTTGAAGACTGAAGAGAAAGAAAGATTATGAATCAGCTATGAAGTAAGGAAGTATTCTTGATATACCTAGGAAACTGGGAAGATGCTTGTCCCAAGAGGACATGGTTGTGCTCCACTCCTCTGCCCCATCTTATGTTGCCTATTTTGTAGGCAAAAGACAGGACAGGCTAGTTGAAGAGCAAAAAGGTGAGAGTATTTCTTTTGCAATGAAGAGGAAATTCTGAGACATGTTAGTGTCAGAATGATGACTGAATTAGAGAGAGATGAACAATTCAAATGCTTTCCCTCATAAATCTCATTCAGAGCAGAAATACAAGACAGATAGTTTAACTTAGAGACAAGACTAAACCAATCCTAAGAGACAGAACACATTGATACCAAAGTGACAAATGCAATTTCAGCTACAAGAAAGCTCTGTCATGTGCCAACTGAGCTAATGACTTGGCTAAAATATGGGAAAGAGTAAAGACTTGAAATGAAAGCTCTAGCAGAGGGAAAAAAAAAGGTTTGCCGAACAAAAGGTGAAGTTAACTCAAGTAATAGAGTCCTGGACTAGTGGTTTCCCCCTTAGTTGCTTCTAACTCTCATGTAGCACAAAAAAGCACCTTGCATTTTATACTGACTTGTCAAATAGCTGTTTTTAAGGTAGAATAAGAAATTTTTAAAAGGATGAAAAATGTAGAAAATGGTTGTGAAGTTATATTGCCTGCTTCTGCAAAGGATGAATCCATGACATTTAATCTCTATATCAGTTCAATGTCACTGTAGGTCATTTATACCTGTCTTTATCAATAATACCTGTCTCAGGTTGAAAGCTACATGGTAGAGATTTTTCCTACTGCCAAACTGTGAAGCAGACACAGTTTTGTTGTGGTTGCTGTTTCTTCTTCACCGTCTTTTGGATGCCAAGTGCCTCATTCATTCATTTATTTGTTCAGTCATAAAACTTTTATTGTGGCTATGTGCAAGACACTTTTGATTGTTAAGATGCAAATTGAGAGAGGTAATGATATGATGGATGTATATAGCAAGTGCAGGAAAACATGAAGAAGGAAGAAACGAACTTGCTTATGATTCTCACAAAACTGGTTTTCATTTGCACTTTGGTGTAATTCCATTCACTTTTGACAATTGACAGAAAAGGACTCTAACAAAATGAGACAAAATGTAAACTATTAGGGATGCTGCTAATTGCCTTTCTCGCTGTACTTTTTATGAGGTTCCCCAGAAGGTATTCCCATCTGCTGTTAATACCAAGAACAGAATAATTGGTAAAATTTTATTTTATGGATAACATAAATACCGTAACTGACAAGGTTCCATTTCCATTTAGCAAAAATCAAGCATAGTATATAGGTAATTTGTGTGTCTGCCTATCTGTCATCTCTCCTCCATTTTTATCTATCTCAGTCTAGATTCACTGAATACCTTCATATGCTTGTCTTTTATTTTCGCTTAAAGTATGACATATATGTAGAGAAGTACCTGTGATAAAAATAAATGTCAATGAATTTTCACACTGTGATTTCACACTAGGAATTCGCCCATTATATCTACAATTTTACATATTGTTATAGTCTTGTTCAGGCTGTTAAAATACCACAAACTGTATAGCTTATACAGTAATAATTTATTTCCTATAGTTTTTGAGGCTAGAAGTTTGAGATTAGGGTGCCAGCAGGGCAGGTGATGGTTCTCGTCTGAGCTAGACATTTCTTGTATCCTTACATGGAAGTAGGAGTAAGGGATCACTGTGAGATCTCTTTTATAAGGGACTAATTCTATTCATAAGGCTCTACCCTCATGACTTAAGCATCTCCCAAGGCCCCCACCTCCTAACATCATCATCTTTGGGGATTAGTTTTTTTTTTTTAAGATTTTATTTACTTATTTGAGAGAGAGAGAGAGCAAGCGAGAGCAAGGACAAGCAAGGTGGAGGGCAGGGGGGAAGCAGGCTCCCGGCAGAGCAGGGAACCCAGTGTGGTACTTGATTGCGGGACTCTGGGATCATGACCTGAGCCAAAGGCAGATGCTTAACTGACTGAGCCACCTATCCACCCACCCACCCACCAAATATGATGAAATGTATTTCATCATATACATTTTGAAAGGATGTAAACCTTCAGATCATGGCACATATATTGACATAATCCTTTTCGTATCTTTTCAGTGTATTTAGGTTCCCTTTCTATATTTGGTCATTTATGTCTAGAATTCTAATTTTTGTTTTAACTAATGCTGTTAGGAACTTATAAATTTTATTCATTCTTTCCAAAGAAACAAGTTTTTACTTTATTAAATGTTCTCTGGTTTATGTTTGTTTCTTATTTAATTAATTTCTGTTCTTGTTTATTTCGTTTCTTTTTTGGGGGGGAATAAATTTGTACTTTTTTTTTTTCTTGAGATGGATGTTAGATCATTCATTCTTCAGTCTTTTCTATTTTAAATGTATTTGTCTTTTTTAAGTTTACTATTAAATAAACTTTAGCCTAATTTCTCAAATTTTGATATATAGTGTTTTCAATATCATGATTTCAAAATATTAAAAAAAATTTTTAAATTTATTTTTTAAATTTATTTGTCAGAGAGAGAGGGAGAGAGCGAGAGTGAGCACAGGCAGACAGAGTGGCAGGCAGAGGCAGAGGGAGAAGCAGGCTCCCCGCCGAGCAAGGAGCCCGATGTGGGACTCGATCCCAGGATGCTGGGATCATGACCTGAGCCAAAGGCAGCCGCCCAACCAACTGAGCCACCCAGGCGTCCCCAAAATATTTTAAAATTTTATTGCAATCTATTCTTTGGTACATGAGTTATTCAGAAGTGCTTAATTTCAAAATATTTAGGAATTTTCTGGTTAAGTGTTGTTGATTTTTAGTTTAAATTTTTTTTGGTCAGAGAAAATATTTTATATGATTCCAAATTTCTAAGTTTTGTTGAGGTTACTTTAAGAAATAGTTTATGGTCGATTTTGGTAAATAATCTGTGTGCACTTGAAAGGACTATTCTGCAGTTGTTAGAAATATGCTCTCTACATGTCAGTTAGGTTAATTTTTAAACTATGTTACTAAATCCTCTATATGCTTATGAATTCTTGCCTCTTTTACTATCGGATACTGATAGTGGTGTGTTAAAATACACTACAATGATTATAAATTTGTTTGCCTTTTTAATTCTGTCAGTTTTGTTTTAACAATTTTGAGGATATGTTAGATGTATACAATTTATAATTTTACCAATGGATCAAAACTTTTGTCTTTAAGAAATTATAGGCTTAAAGAAAAGATTTCCCTATAATAAAAAAACAAGTATTACAGTTAGGCTGTTGCATAGAGTTCACAGGAGTGAAATGTGGAGAGAATAAAAAAGTTATTGGATATTTTCTGTGAGGGGGTGATATGAGCAGAGCTGAGCTTTAAGAAACTTAATGTGGCTGATTGTGTCATGCAGTGTGGGTCCCATAGAAGACAGAAGCAGAGTGAGGGTATTGGAGCTTGTTGTGGTAGCTCAAGTCAGTGCTGCCCAACAATGGTTAATAATTCACTAGTGGCCTGGTTAGGTGGCTCATTCTAAAGGAGATGTTGGACTCTATTTATATACATTAATGAAGAAGTTAATTATTTGAATTTTTCCTTTTATGTGGATCAGTTTGAAAGCCTCCGAGTTTCTATCTACTGAACATGTGAAGAAAGTAATGGAAAACAGGTAAACATGTTTATGACTCAGTTACTCAGATAAAACATTCAATTTTATCCTTAATCATATATTGATTAATTCATACCCATAGTTGACCATTGCTTTAAGTCAGGACACAGAGAATGTTTACATTGAAATATAATAGTTTAGCAAAAGGCATACATTATAATATGCAAAGTCATTGCAAGGTAATTTTTAACAGATCTGTAATTTCACGAATTTACAGCTAATCAGAGATTTTATGTTGGAGATCAAAATCTCAACATTTCACTAAACAACATGAAAAACAAAAATATAGTGATAATTATATTTCATTTATCATGTCAATTATTGGGAATAATAACTATTCACTGCCTTAACATCTTATTTGTAGAGAAGTTCTTATAAGCAGGATGCTGAAAACATATTTCTCATCTTGCTATATAGAAACAAAATTAAATTATGAAAATGAGCCAGTTTATTATTTTAAATAGGAGATTTACAAATGTGATATCAGGAACTATTTTAAAACCTATTACTGTTATCATACCACATGGTAAATTTCAATGCAAAAATTTAAGGTACAATTCATTCCCAAACTAAGTATAATTATGAAAAATGGACTGTAAACTTCATCAAAGGCCCTGTTTGTTATTTCTTTCTTTTTTATTTATTTATTTATTTATTTTTTATATTTTATTTTTTAATTTATTTTCAGCGTAACAGAGTTCATAGTTTTACACTACACCCAGTGCTCCATGCAATGCGTGCCCTCCACAATACCCACCACCTGGCTCCACCAATCTCCCACCCCCCGCCCCTTCAAAACCCTCAGGTTGTTTTTCAGAGTCCATAGTCTCTCATGGTTCATCTCCCCCCCAATTTCCCTCAACTCCCTTCTCCTCTCCATCTCCCCATGTCCTCCGTGTTATTTGTTATGCTCCACAAATAAGTGAAACCATATGATAATTGACTCTCTCTGCTTGACTTATTTCACTCAGCA
>PISX010031934.1:0-16791 GCA_004024625.1 Mellivora capensis
AGATTCAAATCAAAACCACATTGAGATACCACCTCACACCAGTTAGAATGGCCAAAATCAGCAAGACAGGAAACAATGTGTGTTGGAGAGGATGTGGAGAAAGGGGAACCCTCTTACACTGTTGGTGGGAATGCAAGTTGGTGCAGCCACTCTGGAGAACAGTGTGGAGGTTCCTCAAGAAGTTAAACATAGAGCTTCCATGACCCTGCAATTGCGCTACTGGGTATTTACCCCAAAGATACAGATGTGGTGAAAAGAAGGACCATCTGTACCCCAATGTTTATAGCAGCAATCGCCACGGTCGCCAAACTGTGGAAAGAACCAAGATGCCCTACAACAGACGAATGGATAAAGAAGATGGGGTCCATATACACTATGGAGTATTATGCCTCCATCAGAAAGGATGAATACCAGACTTTTGTAGCAACATGGACGGGACTGGAAGAGATTATGCTGAGTGAAATAAGTCAAGCAGAGAGAGTCAACTTTCATATGGTTTCACTTATTTGAAGAGCATAACAAATAACACGGAGGACATGGGGAGATGGAGAGGAGAAGGGAGTTGAGGGAAATTGGGGGGGAGATGAACCATGAGAGACTATGGACTCTGAAAAACAACCTGAGGGTTTTGAAGGGGCGGGGAGTGGGAGGTTGGGGGAGCCAGGTGGTGGGTATTGTGGAGGGCACGCATTGCATGGAGCACTGGGTGTGGTGTAAAAGTATGAACTCTGTTACGCTGAAAAGAAATAAAAATATATATATATTAAAAAAAAGCTGGGCAGAAGACATGATCAGACACTTCTCCAAAGAAGAGATACAAATGGCTAACAGACATATGAAAAACTTTTCGTCATCACTAGCCATCAGAGAGATTCAATTAAAAACCACATTGAGATACCACCTTACACCAGTTAGAATTACCACAATTAACAAGACAGTAAACAACAAATGTTGGAGGGGATGTGGAGAAAGGGGAACCCTCTTACACTGTTGGTGGGAATGCAAGTTTGTGCAGCCACTTTGGAAAACAGTGTGGAGATTCCTTAATAAACCTAAATAGCTTCCCTATGATCCTGCAATTGCACTAGTGGGTATTTACCCCAACTATACAGATGTAGTGAAAAGAAGGGCCATCTGTACCCCAATGGTCATAGCAGCAATGGTCACTGTCACCAAACTGTACAAAGTGCCAAGATGCCCTTCAGCAGATGAATGGATAAGGAAGATGTAGTCCATATATACAGTGGAGCATTATGCCTCCATCAGAAAGAATGAATACCCAAGTTTTGTATCAATTTAGATGGGACTGGTGGAGATTATGCTGAGTGAAATAAGTCAAGCAGAGAGAGTCAATTATCATATGGTTTCAGTTACTTGTGGAGCAGAAGGAATAACATGGAAGACATGGAGAGAAGGAGACAAGGAGGGAAGAAGTGAGTTGGGGGAAATCAGAGGGCAGACGAACCACAAGAGTCTGTGGACTGTGAGAAAGAAACTGATTGGAGGGGTGGAGGTTGGGGTTTTTGGGTGAGCTGTTGGTTCGTGTTAAGGAGGGCACATATTGCATGTAACACTGGGTGTGGTGCATAAATGAATCTTGGACCACTGGGAAAAAAATAAAATCACAAAAAAAAGAACAAATTCCTAGGAACCTAAAATCTGCTAACGCCGAACCAGAAAGAAACAGGATACCTCAAAGCACCCATAACCAGCAAGGAAATTGAAGGTGTAATCCACAATCGCCCAACAAACAGAAGTCCTAGACCAGATGTTTTCCCAGGGGAATTCTACCACACATTTAAAGAAGAATTAGCCCTATTGTTCTCACAATGTTCCAAAAAGTAGAAATTTAAGGGAAACTTCCAAACTCATTGTATGTGGCCAACATTACCTTGATTCCAAAACCAAAAACCCGACTAAAAAGGAGAATTACAAGCCAATATACCTGGTGAATATAGATGCAAAATTTCTCATGAAGATACTAGCAAATTAAATCCAATAACACATTAAAAGTATTACTCACCACAGTTAAGTGGGAAATATTTCTGAGCCACAGAGGTGGTTCTCTATTTGAAAATCAATCAACAAGACACAGCACTACAATAGAATAAATGGTAAGAACTATATGATCCTCTCATCATATGCAGAAAAAGCATTTGGCAAAATAGAGCATCCATTCTTGATTAAAAACCCTAAGTAATGTAGGTGTTGATGGAGCATATGTCAACATGGTAAAGGCAATATATGAAGACACACAGCTAATACCATCTTCAATGTAGAAAAATTGAGAGCTTTTCCTCTATAATCAGGAGTAAGAAAGGGAAGTCCACTCTCACCATTACTATTTCGTGGACTACTGGATGTCTTAGTCTCAGTAATCAGACAACAAAAAGAAATGAAATCATCCAGATCAGAAAAGGAAGAAGTCAAATTTTCAATATTTGCAGACAACATGATGCTTTATTTTGAAAAACTGAAACACTCCAGCAAAAAATTGCTACAACTAATACATTAATTTGGCATAGTTACAGGATATACAATGAACGTAGAGCAATCTGTTACATTTCTATACACCAATAATGAAGCAAGAGGAAGAGAATTCAAGGAATCTATCCCTTTTACAATTGCACCAAAACAATAAGATACTTAGTAATAAACCTAACCAAAGATATAAAAGATCTATGCTCCAAAAACTATGGAAGACTTTTGAGAGATAATGAATAGGACACAAAGAAATGGAAAATCAGTCCATGCTCATGGATTGAAAGAACAAACATTTTTAAAATATCTGTATTACCTAAAGCAATCCACACATTTAATGTAATCCCTATCAAAAGAGCAACAGCATTATTCATAGAACCAGGACAAATAATCCTAAAATTTTTATGAAACTGCAAAAGACACTGAATAGCCAAGCAATCCTGAAAAAGAAAAGCAAAGCTAGAGGCATCATGATTCTGCACTGTAAGATATACTACAAAGCTATAGTCATCAAGACTATATGGTACTGGCACAAAAACAGAAACATAGATATGGAGCAGAATAGAAAACCCAGAAATAGACCCTCAATTTTATGGTCAACTAGTCTCAACAACGCAGGAAAGAATAGCCAATGGGTCAAAGTCAGTCTCTTCAAAAAATGATGTTGTGAAAAATGGACAACAACATGCAGAAGAATGAAACTGGACCATTGTCTTACCCCATATAAACAATAAATTCAAAGTAGATGAAAGACATAAATGTGAAACAGAAAATCATCCAAATCTGAGAGGAGAACACAGGCAGCAACCTCTTAGATCTTGGTTGTCTTAAACCTCGTATTGCATGAAGCAATGTCTCTGGAGGCATGTCTCCATGTAGTAGTAGACATCTCTGGAGGCAAAGGAAACAAAAACAAAAATGAACTATTGGGACTTCATAATATAAAAAGCTTCTGTACCAAAGGAAACAATCAACAAAACTGAAAGACAGCCTATGGAATGGGAGAACATACTTGCAAATGACATATCTTATAAAGGGTTAGTACCCCAAATCCACAAACAACTTATCAAACAGAACACCCAAAAAACAAGACACTTGTGAAATGGGAAGAAGGTATAAATAGACTTTTTTTTTTCAAAAAAGACATATAGTTGGCTATGAGGCCCATGAAAAGATTATTTAGGGAATTTAGGGAAAAAAAAGATTATTTAGGAAACTTCAATTATTTAGGGAAATACATGTCAAAACTACAATGAAATATCACACCTGTCAGAATGACTAAAATGAAAAACAAGAAATAACAGATGTTGGCAAGAATGCTGAGAAAGAGGAATCCTCTTACACTCTTGGTGGAAATGCAAACTGGTGAAGCCACTCTGGAAGATAGTATGGAGATTCCTCAAAAAGTTAAAAATATAACTAGTCTATGATCCAGCAATTGCACTACAGGTATTTGTGCAAAGGATACAAAAATACTGATTCGAAGGGGTACCTATACCTCGATGTTTATAGCAGCATTAACAACACGCTAACTGTGGAAAGATCCCAAACTCCCTCAACTGATGAATGTATAAAGATGTGATATATATATATATACATACACACACACACACACACAACGGAATATTACTCAGCCATCAAAGACAATTAAATTCTGATATTTGCAATGACATGGATAAAGCTAGAGTGCATTATGCTAAGTGAAATAAGTCCCACAGAAAAAGACAAATACCATGTGATTTCACTCATATATGGAATTTAAGAAACAAAACAGAAGAATATATAAGATGGGGAAAAGTGAGAGAGGGAAACAAAGCCTAAGAGACCCTTAAAGATATAAAACAAACTGAGGGATGATGTAGGGAGGAGGTGGGACATGGACTAATGGGTGATGGGTATTAAGGAAGGCACATGTTATGATGACCACTGCACGTTATATGTAAGTGATGGAATCCTTAAATTCTCCTGAAAATGGTATTACCCTATATGTTAAGTAACTAGATTTTTTTATTATGTTATGTTAATCACCATAGAGGAAATCATTAGGTTTTGATGTAGTGTTCCAACATTTATTGCTTGCACAAAACACCCAGTGCTCCGTGCAATACTCCAGCCATCCTTAATACCCATCACCAGACTAACACATCCCCCCACTCTCTCCCCTCTAAAACCAATAGTCTGTCATGATTCATCTCCCCCCCAATTCCCCCCCCTTCATTTTTCCCTTCCTTCTCCCAATGTCCACCATAATATTTCTTATGTTCCACACACACAAAAAAAGTGAAACCATATGGTAACTGACTTTCTCAGCTTGACTTATTTCACTTAGCATAATCTACTTGAGTCCCATCCATGTTAATGCAACAGTTGGGTATTCATCCTCTCTGATGACTGAGTAATATTCCATTGTATATATGGACTTCATCTTCTTTATCCATTCGTCTGTTCAAAGGCATCTCTGCTCTTCCCTCATTTTGGCTATTGTGCAATTTGCTCCTATGAACATTGGGATTGTAGTGTCATTTGCAAATATCTTCTTCCATTACGTGGGTTGTCTCTTTGTTTCATTGACTGTTTCCTTTGTTGTGCAGGAGATTTTTGTTTTGATGAAGTCCCAAAAGTTCATTTTTGCTTTTGTTTCCCTTGCTCTTGGAGACATGGCTTGAAAGAAGTTGCTGCGTCCGATGTCAAAGAGGTTGTATGTTCTCCTGTAGGATTTTGATGCATTCTTGTTTCACATTGAGGTCTTCCAGTTTATCATTGTGTATGCTGTAAAAGAATGGTTGACTTTCATTCTTCTGTATATAGCTGTACAAATTTCTCAGCACCATTTCTTGAAAAGACTTTTTTCCACTGGATATTCTTTCCTGCCTTGTGAAACATTGTTTGACAATAGAGTTAGGGCACTCTATTCAGTTCCATTGGTCTTTGTGTCTGTTTTTCTTCCAGTACCATGCTGCCTTGGTGACCACAGCTTTGTAGTATAGCTTGAAGTCAGGCAAGGTGATGCCCCAAGCCTTGTTTTTCTTTTTCAACATTTCCTTGGAGATTCAGGGTCTTTTCTGGTTCCATACAAATTTTATGATTGTTTGTCCCAGCTCGTTGAAAAAAGCCAATGAAATTTTAATACGGATGATATTGAAAGGGTAGATTGCTCTGGGCAACATAGACAGTTTAACAATGTTTATTCACCCAATCCATGAGCATGGAATGTTTTTCCATCTTTATGTGTCTTCTTCATTTTCTTTCATAAGTATTCTGTGGTTCCTAGAGTATAGACACTTTATGTCCTTGGATAAGTTTATTAGAAGGTATGTTATGGTTTTTGGTGCTATTTTAAATGAAATTGATTCACTAATTTCTCTTTCTATAGTTTCATTGTTAGTGTAAAAGAAAGCAACTGATTTCTGTGCATTGGTTTTGTATCCTGCCACGTTACTGAATTGCTGTAAGAGTTCTAGTAATTTGGAGGTGGAGTCTTTTGAATTTTCCACAAAATGTATCATGACCTCATGACAATTTAAATACCTTTTACTTCTTTTTGATGCCTGATTCCTAATGCTAGGACTTCTAGTACTACGTTGAACAATAGTGCTGAGAGTGGGCATCCTCGTCGTGTTCCTGATCTTAAGGGAAATATTCTGAGCTTCTCCATAGAATGATATACCATAGAATGATATTCACTATGGGTTTCTCATAGAAGGATTTTATGAAATTGAGGATTGTTCCCTCTATCCCTATACTCTGAAGGCTTTTAATCAGGAAAGGGTGCTGTATTTTGTCAAATGCGTTTTCTGCACCAACTGAGAGGACCATGTGGTTCTTCTCCCTTCTCTGACTAATTTGTTCTATCACATTGATTAATTGATTTGCAAATGCTGAACATCCCAGGAATAACCCCTAACTGATGGTGATGGATAATCCATTAAATGTAACTGTTGGATCCTATTAGTTAGGAACCTAGGAATTTTGGCAACCATATTCATCAGGGATATTTTTCTGAAATTTTCTTTTTTTATGGGTCTTTCCCTAGTTTGGGGATCAAGGTAATGCTAGTCTTATGGAATGAGTATGGAAGTTCTGTTTCTGTTTTTTGAAAGAGCTTCAGAAGAATAGGTATTATTTCTTCTTTCAGTGTTTGATAGAGTTCCCCAGGGAATCAATCAGGCCCTAGAACCTTGTTTTTTGGAAGGTTTTTGATCACTCCTTCAATCTCGTTCCTCGTTCTAGGTCTATTCAGTTGTCAATTTCTTCCTGCTTCAGTCTTGGTAGTTTACAGGATTCCTGGAAGGCATCCATTTTTCTAGGTTGCTAATTATTTCTATTTATTTGGTGTTAGTTATTATATCTGTATTTTCAGTCATAATTTTATTAATTTGGGTTCTCTTTCTTTTCTTTTGGTTAAATCTGGCCAGTGGTTTATCGATCTTATTAATTCTTTCAAAAGACCAGCATCTAGTTTCATTGATGTGTTCTACTGTATTTCTGGTTTCTAAGCCATTGATCTGTGCTCTAATCTTAATTATTTCTCTTCTTGTGTGTGGCTGAGGCTTCATTTGTTGTTTTTCTCCAGTTTTTAATAGTGTTAAGTTAGTTGGTGAATTCCATTCTTTTTTTGTTTGTTTACTTGTTTGTTCATTTTGAGTGAAGCTTGAATAGCTATGTATTTCACTCTTAGGACCGTCTTTTCCATCACCCATGGGTTTTGGACAGATGTGTTTTCATTCTCATTGGTTTCCATGAATTGTTCAAGTTCTTCTTTGATTTCCTGGTTGATCCAAACATTCTTGAGCAGGATGGTCTTTAGCTTCCAAGTGTTTGAATTTCTTCCAAACTTTTTCTTGTGATTGAGTTCCAATGTGAAAGCACTGTCATCTGAGAATATGCAGGGAATTATCTCCATCTTTTGGTATCAGTTGAGACCTGACTTGTAATCCAGAATGGGGGCTATTCAGGAGAAATTTCCAAGTGCATTCAAGAAGAATGAGTATTCTATTATTTTAGGGTAAAATGTTCTGTATATATCTATGAGGTCCTTCTGCTTCAGTGTGTCATTCAAAGCTCCTGTTTCTTTATTAATTTTAGGCTTAGGAGATCTGTCTATTGCTGAGAGTGGAGTGTTATTATTATAGTCTCCTAATATTAATGTATTATTATCAGTATATCTCTTTATTTTGGTTAACACTTGAGTTATATAGTTGGCTGCTCCCATGTTGGGGGCATAGATATTTAAAATTGCTAGATCCTCTTACTGGATAGACCCTTTAAGAATGATATAGTGTCCTTCTGTATGCTGGATTCCTTGTTATTCTTTATGTTCCACATATGAGTGAAACCGTATGATAACTGTCTTTCTCTGCTTAACATATTTCATTTAGCATGATTCTTTCCTGTTCCATCCATGTTGGTGTTATTGGTGGGTATTAATATTTTCTAATGGTTGAGTAATATTTCACTGTATATATGAACCATAGGGAAAGGAAGGGAAAGCTGAAGTGGAGGGGGAATCAGAGAGAGAGGCATACCATGAGAGACTATGCACTCTGGGAAACAAACTGAAGGTTTACAGGGGAGGATGGAGGGTGATTTATCTGGGTAGTGGGTATTAAGGAGGGCACATATTGTGATGAGCACCGGTGTAACACGCAACTAATCGATCACTGAACACTACATCATAACCTAATGATGCACTGTATGGTGGCTAACTTAACGTAATAAAAAAAGAAAAAAAACTAAACAAACAAACAAGAAAAACACAACACTGGCTTCCTAAAATGCTTACACTGGCCACACACACTCCCTTACTTTGATCTGGCAGGATCTCCCTTCTCAGTGAAGTTTGCCTCACTCTAAGCACAGGGGAGTCCTCCTTCAATCCAGCAAAACCCCCTGACCACAACACATCTCCCAACCACAGAGTTCTGTAGGATCTCAAGTTTGGTGAAAGTGTTGTCAGGTGTCAGAAGCAGGTTTTACAAGCAGAGCAGAGGACAACTAGTTAAACCCAACCACATTCAGTTTAAGACTAAACAATGCCCAAAGCAGGCAAAGAGAGCCTATGGAGATAACTGTCCTGAAGGATAAAGTACCCAAAAAACAATAGCAGAATGGGAGCAGCACACACTGGAGATACTCTGGAATCACAACCTAGGCACTACATTACCTCTTCTACATAAGGCCCTTACTTTCAGAAGCAGGAGAGGTATGTGCATTTTTTAAAAAGATTTTATTTATTTATTTGAGAGAGAGGCAGTGAGAGAGCATGAGCAAGGAGAAGGTCAGAGGGAGAAGCAGACTTCCCGTGGAGCCGGGAGCCCGATGCGGGACTCGATCCCGGGTCTCTGGGATCATGACCTGAGCCAAAGGCAGTCGTCCAACCAACTGAGCCAACCAGGCGTCTGGTATGTGCATTTTTTAATCCATTCATTTTTCTTTTTTTAATTTTTATTTATTTTTTTCATATCTTTTCAGCGTAACAGAATTCATAGTTTTTGCACCACACCCAGTGCTCCATGCAATGCGTGCCCTCCATAATACCCACCACCTGGCTCCCCCAACCTCCCAATCCCCGCCCCTTCAAAACCCTCAGGTTGTTTTTTGGAGTCCATAGTCTCTCATGGTTCATCTCCACCCCAATTTCCCTCAACTCCCTTCTCCTCTCTATCTCCCCATGTCCTCCGTGTTATTTGTTATGCTCCGCAAATAAGTGAAACCATATGATAATTGACTCTCTGCTTGACTTATTTCACTCAGCATAATCTCTTCCAGTCCCATCCATGTTGCTATAAAAGTTGGGTATTCATCCTTTCTGATGGTTTTTAATTTATTTCCAGTGTTCCAGAATTCATTGTTTATGGACCACACCCAGTACCCATTGCAATATGTGCCCACCATAACATCCACCACCAGGCTCACCCAACCTCCCACACCCCTCCCTTCCAAAAGCCTAAGTTTGTTTCTCAGAGTCCACAGTACCTCAGGATTCACCTCCCCCTCCAATTTCCCCAAAACACTTCTTTCCATCTCCCCAGGTCCTGCATGTTATTTGTTATGCTCTCCAAATAAGTGAAACAATATGATAATTGACTCTCTGCTTGACTTATTTCACTCAGTATAATCTCCACCAGTCCCGTCCATGTGGATAAAAATGTTAGGTATTCATCATTTCTGATGGAAACATAATAACCCATAGTATATATGGACCATATCTTCTTTACCCATTCATCCGTTGAAGGGCATCTTGGTTCTTTCCACAGTTTGACAACAGTGGCCAATGCTGCTATGAACATAGGGGTACAGATGGCCCTTCTTTTCACTACATCTGTATCATTGTGGTAAATACCCATTAGTGCAATTGCAGTGTCATAGGGTAGCTCTATTTTTAATTTCTTAAGGAATCTCCACACCGTTTTCCAAAGTGGCTGCACCAACTTGCATTCCACCAACAGTGTAAGAGGGTTCCCCTTTCTCCACATCCCCTCCAACACATGTTCTTTACTCTCTTATTAATTTTGGCCATTCTAAATGGTATAAGATGGTATCTCAATGTGGTTTTGATTTGAATCTCCCTGATGGCTAGTGATGATGAACATTTTTTCTTGTGTCTGATAGCCATTTGTATGTCTTCATTGGAGAAGTGTCTGATCATGTCTTCTGCCCATTTTTTGACATGATTATCTGTTTTGTGTATATTGAGTTGGAGGAGTTCTTTATAGATCTTGGATATCATCCCTTTGTCTGTACTGTCATTTGTGAACATCTCCTCCAATCCCATGGGTTGCTTCTTTGTTTGGTTGACTGTTTCCTTTGCTGTGCAGAAGCTTTTGATCTCGAAACTAGAAGCTGGTTTTTTGAAAGAATCAATAATTTCAATAAACCATTGGCCAAACTACTCAAAAAGAGAGAGAGAGAGGACCCAAATTAACAAAATTATGAATGAAAAGGGAGAGATCATGACTAACACCAAGGAAATAGAAACAATCATCAGAAAGTGTTATCAACAGTTATATGCCAATAAGTTGATCAACCTAGATGAAATGGATGCATTCCTAGGAACCTATAAACTTCCAAAACTGAATTAGGAAGAAATTGGCAACCTGTAACAGACCAATATCTAGTAATGAGATTGAAGCAGAGATAAAAACCTCCCAAAAAACAAGAGCTTAGGACCTGAAGGATTCCCTGGGTAATTCTACCAAACCTTCAAAGAAGAAATAATACCTATTATCCTGAAGCTGCTTTAAAAAATGAAGCAGAAGGAAAACTTCCAGACTCTTTACAAAGCCAGCCTTATCCTGATCCCCAAACCAGGCAAGGATCCCATCAAAAAGGAGAATTTCAGACCAATATCACTGATGAGTATGGATGCTAAGATTCTCAACAAGATCCTAGCTAATAGCATTCAACTGCACAGTACAAAGATTATCCACCATGACCAGGTGGGATTTATCCGTGGGATGCAAGTGTGGTTCAACATTCACAAATCAATCAATGTGATAGAACAAATCAATAAGAGAAGAGAGAAGAACCACATGGTACTCTCAATTGATGCAGAAAAAGCATTTGACAAGATACAGCATCTGTTCCTGATTAAAATGCTTCAAAGTATAGGGATAGAGGAAACATTCCTCAACTTCATCCAGTCTATCTCTAAAAAACCCGCAGTGAATACCATCCTCAAAGAGGAAAAGCTGACAGCCTTCCCGTTGAGATCAGGAACATGACAAGGCTGCCCACTCTTAACACTCTTGTTCAATATAGTGTTAGAAGTCCTAGCAACAGCAATCAGACAACAAAGAGAAATAAAATGTATCCAAATTGACAGTGAAGAAGGCAAACTCTCTCTCTTCGCAGATGACATGATATTTGATATGGAAAACCCAAAAGACTCCACCCCCAAACTACTAGAACTCATACAGCAATTCCATAACATGGCAGGATACAAAGTCAATGTACAGAAATCAGTTGCTTTCTTTAATTTTTTTATTTTTTTTAATTTATTTATTTGTCAGAGAGAGAGGGAGAGAGAGAGCGAGCACAGGCAGACAGAGTGGCAGGCAGAGGCAGAGGGAGAAGCAGGCTTCCTGCCGAGCAAGAAGCCCAATGTGGGACTCGATCCCAGGACGCTGGGATCATGACCTGAGCCGAAGGCAGCTGCTTAACCAACTGAGCCACCCAGGCATCCCAATCAGTTGCTTTCTAATACACTAACAATGAAAATACAGAAAGGGAAATTAGAGAATCAATTCCATTAACTATAGAATCAAGAACTGTAAGATACCCGGGAATAAACCTAACCAAAGAGGTAAAGGACCTGTACTTGAGGAACTACAGAACACTCATGAAGGAAATTGAAGAAGACACAAAAAGATAGAAGACCATTCCATGCTTATGGATCAGAAGAATAAACATGGTTAGAATGTTTATGTTGCCTAGAGCAATCTATACTTTCAATGCCATCCTGATCAAAATTCCACTTGCACTTTTCAAAGTGCTGGAACAAACAATCCTAAAATTGGATCCTAAATCCTAAAAATGGAACAAGAAGAGACCCCAAATTGCTAAGGAGATGCTGAAAAAGAAAAACAAAACTGGGGGCATCACGTTGCCTAATTTCAAGCTTTGCTACTATGCTGTAATCACTGAGACAGCATAGTACTGGCACAAAAACAGACACATAAATCAGTGTAACAGAGTAGAATGCTCAGATATGGACGTGCACCTCTAGGGTCAAATAATCTTTGACAAAGCAGGAAAAAATATCCAGTGGAAAAAAGACCGTCTCTTCAATAAAGGTGCGGGGAAAATTGGACATTATGTATAAAAGAATGAAACTCTACCATTCTCTTATACCATACACAAAGATAAAGTGGAAATGGATAAAAGACCTCAACGTGAGGCAAGAACCTATCAGAAGCCTAGCGGAAAACATAGGCAGTAACATTTTGATATCAGCCACTGCATATTCTTTCAAAATATGTCTCCAAAGGCAAAGGAAACAAAAGAAAAAAATGCATTTCCTAACACAGAAAAGAAGGGAGAGACTTAGAGAAAATGAAAAGAAAATATTTGGGACAAATGAAATAATAAGATAAGGCAATGATCAGAGATGAACGTGAAGCAAATATAAGTAACATTCCTTACAGAGAATGTAAAGCAACAATCATGGAGATACACACTTGGCTTGAGAAAAGAATAGATAACATCAGTGAGTACCTTACCAGATATATAAAGGATTTAAAAAAGATTAAGGCAGAGATGGAGAGTACAATAAATGAGATTGGAAACAAACTTGGTGCAAAGAAAAATAATAAAATAATGTTAAACAATAAAATGAAATACAAAGAAAAATAGAAATAATAATAAAGCCACATTTGTCTGTTAGCCATTTGTATGTCATCATTGGAGAAGTGTCTGTTCATGTCTTCTGTCCATTTTTTGACATGATTAACTGTTTTGTGTGTGTTGAGTTTGAGGAGTTCTTTATAGATCCTGGATATCAGGCCTTTGTCTGCATTGTCATTTGCGAATAAATTCTCCCGTTCTGTGGGGTGCCTCTTTGGGGGAGATGAACTAAGAGAGACTATCGACTCTGAAATACAATCTGAGGGTTTTGGAGGGCAGGGGGGTTGGAGTTTGAGTGAGCCTGGTGGTGGGTATTATGAAGGGCATGTATTGCATGGAGCACTGGGTGTGGTACATAAACAATGAATTCTGAAACACTGAAAAGAAATTAAAAATTAAATAAATTAAAAAAAAATAAAGCCACAGTAGCAATAAGTATATCAGAGAAGTTGGCTTATGAAACGATGCCTGTAAAAAGAGATAAAGATGTGCACTACATATTCATAAAGGGAACAATCCTACAAGAAGATCTAAGAACTGTAAATATTTATGGACCCAACAAGGGAGCACCCAAATGTGTGAAATAATTACTAACTTAATATAAGGAAACTCATTGATAATAAAACAATAATAGTAGGGAATGTTAACACCCCCCTTACATCAATGGACAGATCATCTAACCAGAAAATCAACAAGGAAACAAGGACATTGAATGACACACTGCAACAGAAGGACTATATATATTTTCTATCCTAAAGCAGAATAAACATTATTCTTAAGTACACGTGGGGCATTCTCCAGAATAGATCACATACTAGATAACAAATCAGGCCTTAACAAGTACAGAATGGTTGAGATCGTATCATACATATTTTGTGACTGCAATGTTATGAAACTTGATGTCAACCACAATAAAAAATAATCTTGAGAATAAAACAAAAATATGTGTAGGTTAAACATGTTACTAAACAGTGAATGTGTCAACCAGAAAGTCAAAGAAGAAATAATTTTTTAAAACACATGGAAACAAATGATAATAAAAACACTATTGTCCAAAGCCTTTGGAATGCAGCAAAGAGGTCTTAATAGAGAAGTATATAGGGGGGAAAAAAGGCTAAACTCAATAAGGAAGAACATTTTCAAAGAAAAACCTAATCTTACACCTAAAGGAACAGGAAAGAAAAACAAATGAAGCCTAATGCCAGCAGAAGGAAGGAGATAATAAAGATTAGAGCAGAAATAAATTACATAGAAACTAAGAAAACCATAAAACATGAATGAAACCAGGAGCTACTTCTTCAAAAAGATAAATAAAATTGAAAATGTCCCAGGGAGACATACTAAAAAGATGAATAACCCAAATTAATAAAACCACAAATAAGAGAGGGGACATACAAACAACACCACAGAAATAAAAACAAATGTGATACAGTATGCTGAAAAACTATATGCATACAAATTGGACAACCTGGAAGAAATGCATTAATGCCATAAAACATAAAAGCTACCAAAAATGAAACAGGAAAATATTTTTAAAAAGGTGAAGACACCAATAACCACCAAAGACATTCTATCCATAATCAAGTCTCCCAACAGACAGAAGATCAGGGCCAGATGGCTTCACAGGTGAATTCTACAGAACATTTAAAGTAGAGTTAACTCCTATAATTTTCAAACTATTCCAAAAAATAGAATAGAAAGGAAAAATACAAATGCATTATATGACGACAGAATTATCCTGATACTAAAACAAGATAAATAATTCAGGAAGAATGAAAACTACATAACAATACTCTTGATGAACATGGATGCAAAAACTCTCCACTAAATACTGGCAAACCAAATCGAACATTACACTAATCATTCAACACAATTAAGTGAGTTTATTCCTGGGATGCAAGAGTGGTTCAATACTGGCAAATTGAAAACCATAGTATGGGGTGGGGGGGGGGATCAAGATGGCGGAGAAGTAGCAGGCTGAGACTACATCAGGTAGCAAGAGATCAGCTAGATAGCATATCAAACCATTGCAAACACCTACAAATCCAACGGAAGACCAAAGAGAGGAAGAAGAGCAATTCTGGAAACAGAAAATCAACCACTTTCTGAAAGGTAGGACCGGCAAAGTGAATCGAAAGCGATGGGAGGATAGACCGCGGTGGGGGGGGGGGGCTCCCAGCAAGCAGTGGAGCAACGGAGCAGTAAATCGGGACTTTAAAAAGTCTGCTCCACTGAGGGACATCGCTCCAGAGGCTAAACCGGGGTGAAGCCCACGCGGGGTCAGTGTGGCCCCAGGTCCCGCAGGGTCACAGAACGATCGGGGGTGTCTGAGTGTCACAGAGCTCGCAGGTATTGGAGCAGGGAAGCCAGCTACAGAGACAGAGCTGAGGAGTGAGCTCTCAGCTCGGGGTTACCTTGAACCGGTCGCAGGTTGGGTGAGCTAGGAGCGAGGCCAGAGGCCAGGGAGACAGAGTGATTGGGGCTTTTCTCTGAGGGCGCTCTGAGGAGTGGGGCCCCAAACTCTCAGCTCCTCTGGGCCGGAGATTGGGATGCCGCCATTTTCATTCCCGTCCTCTGGAACTCTACAGAAAGTGTTCAGGGAACAAATGAGCAGATTATTTAGCCCGGCCCCTGGTAAGGGCTGTGCAACTCTGCCTCAGGCAAAGACACGTGAGAATCACTACAATAGGCCCCTCCCTCAGAAAATCAACAAGAAATCCATCCAAGACCAAGTTCACTTAACAAGGAGAGCAGCAGAATTCCAGAGAAGGAGAAAGCAAACCGCGGAATTCATGGTTTTCTCCCCATGATTCTTTAGTCTTGCAGTTAATTTAATTTTTTTTCTATTTTTCTTTTTCTGCTAATTTTTTTTAACTTTTACCCTTTTCGTTTTTACCATTTTTAAACTAGTCTACCTTAACAATACCTTTCCAAAAAAATAATAAACTTTTTTGAACCTTCATTATTATAGTCATATTTTATCCTTCATAGTATTTAACTTTATTTTTTGTATTCACATAAGGGATTTTTCTTCTAAAAAATTTGGGGTAAAACTTCCTCTACTGGATCAAATATACCCTAAATCTAGCTCTGGCTTGTTCTAGTCTCCAGCCTGAGCAAATTCTCTCCAATTTCTTTTTCTTTATTCTCCCAACCAACTTACTTTATCAACTCCTTTTCTTAGTAATTTAAAAAAAAAATTTGTTTTTCATTTATATAGGCATATTCCATCCCTTCACTGTGTTTACCCTTATAAACGTTTTTTCATTCTTTAACATTTTGGGAGGTACTTTCTTTTAAGAGACCAAAATACCCCACAATTAAGTGGGTGACCCCATTCTAGTCACCAAATATATGTTTTTTTCTTTTTTATATTTTTTTCTTTATTTGTTTTCTTTTTTTAAATTTTCTTTTCCTGAACTTCTTTTTATCCCCTTTCTCCCCAACCCCCATGATTTGGGGTCTCTTCTGCTTTGGTTAAAGGGCATTTTCTTGGGGTCTTTGCCACCCTTTTAGTATTTTCTTTGCTCCTTCATATACTCTTATCTGGAAAAAATGACAAGACGGAAAAACTTACCACACAAAAAAGAATAAGAGGCAGTACCAAAGGCTAGGGACCTAATCAATACAGACATTGGTAATATATCAGATATACAGTTCAGAATGACAATTCTTAAGGTTGTAGCCAGGCTCAAAAAAAGGCATGGAAGATATTAGAGAAACCCTCTCTGGAGATATAAAAGCCCTTTCTGGAGAAATAAAAAAATTAAAATCTAACCAAGTTGAAATAAAAAAAGCTATTAATGAGGTGCAATCAAAAATGGAGGCTCTTACTGCTAGGATAAATGAGGCAGAAGAAAGAATTAGTGATATAGAAGACCAAATGACAGAGAATAAAGAAGCTGAGCAAAAGAGGGACAAACAGCTACTGGACCACGAGGGGAGAATTCGAGAGATAAGTGACAC
>PISX010031935.1:0-16790 GCA_004024625.1 Mellivora capensis
AACCATAAGTGACTCTTAATCTCACAAAACAAACTGAGGGTTGCTGGGGGGAGGGGGTCGGGAAAGGGGGGTGGGGTAATGGACATTGGGGAGGGTATGTGCTATGGTTAGTGCTGTGAAGTGTGTAAACCTGGCGATTCACAGACATGTACCCCTGGGGATAAAAATACTTTATATGTTTATAAAAAATAAAAAAAATTATACAAAAAAAGGGAAGGGATTCTTCAGAGAAGTTTCAGGTTTTGCTCACATCCTCTAGGAATCACTACCATCTCTGTTAGACAACTGGTATCTACAAGGGAGTTAATGGTACTGTTACATTTTGTAGCCATCAAAAAAATTCATTATGAAAAGAACTGCAAGGTCCTCTTCACATACAATATGAAATCTAAATCTCAACCCAAAATTCTATTATAACTGTACTTTTACCAATTTTTCTGGTTAAACAGAAGATCTATCCACTCTGGGCTAGTAGTGTTGGCAATTAGAAGGTATAGCACACTCTCCCATCTCAGCTTCCAACACAACTGTTCTTTCCGAACAGTGTCCTCCCAGTAGGGTCTCTCATATTTCTTCTCAAAGCCTACAAAGAGCATCACCTTAAACTTTTGGAGCACTGGTTGTTCTTCTCACTATTACCGCAAATCCCACCTCTCAAAATGGCATACTCAACAAAGATGACTATGTCAGGCCAATTAAAATCTCAAAATCTTTTTTCACTCCCCATCAATAAAGGTCAATTCATGATTCATCATCCCTAAAGGCAATGACCAGATGATAACTATGAGTTTCTGGAGTTGGCAGGCAAATGGTAACTGAGTTAAAGTGTTATTGTAAAGCACACATTACGAAGCAAATGTGTCACAGCTAGCAGCTTACATGGAGCCCACAAACACCCACAAGAACGTGGCATCACTGGGGGGTATCGTTTTGTTTATTTATATTGTTTTATTTTGTTTATAATCCATCATGCTCAAACTCACACACCTTTTTCCTAAATGGCACTGGTTGACATTTATGGTAAGGTAGGTGGTGTACCCTCAGCGGGCCCGCCCCTACAGCTCCTTGGGCATTGGTCTCATCCTTTCAAATCTAGTGGGAGGCCCCAGGGCCTCTAGACTCTAGACATGTGATAGAAATGGCAGCCCTGATGATCTCTAGATTGGCTCCAGAGTCCTTCTTCTCTTGTCTTTGAAAAATAGTGCATGTTCGTAGCCAAATAGCTATATGGTCAGGTCTTACAGGGTCTAAGAAGTCAAAGAGTCTTCCTTCATTTTGTCCCATTTTTTTGTTTCCTATAGTCCCAGAGGGTAGTGTTTCTGCTCATATAATCCCATCTCTATCCCTGGCTTCTGTTGGAATAGTCGATTACATCCATGGTTCACACCCACATTGATCTCCTTATGCAATGGTCAGTACACCACACCCTTGGTGTTCTCTTCCAAACACAATGTCATTTTTTTGTAATATGGACAGGCAGAGAAATGTCCACATCTTGAAATTCTTGTTCCATTTTGTTTAATAATTCCATCTTTAATTCATTTTTCTCCTCTTAGCTTAGTAGAAACAGGGGGAACCAAGCCATTCTTTTAACACTTGCTTAGAAATTTCCTCAGCCAAACATTCAATTTTTTCAGTTGGAAAACACTACCTTCCACAAAACACCAGAATATAAACACAGTTCAGCCAAGTTCTTTGCCTACTTTATAACAAGGATCGCTTTTCTCCATTGTCTAATAACATGTTGTTCATGGAAACTTTCTCTATGGCTCGCCTTTTTTCTTTCTGAGCTCTCATCACAATTGCCTTTAAAATTCCATTCATGGCAATCTAGGCTTTTCTTAGCATGCACTTCCAAACTTCTGCAGATTCCTCCCTCAACTTCTCAGTACCAATGTCTTCTGTCTTACTAAGTTTAGGATGCTATAACAAAGTACTATAGACTGGCTGGCTTATAAACAAGAGAAATTTATCTCTCACATTTCAGGAGGTTGGAAATCTGAGAGCAGATTGTCAGCATAGTTAGGTTCTGGGGAGAGCCCTCTTCAAGGTTGCAGACTGACAACTTCTTGTGTTTCTTCACATGATAGAAGGAAGGTAAAAGAGCCCTCTGGTGTCTCTTTTATGAGAACACTAATCCCATTCATGAGGGGTTCCACCTTCATGACCTAAGTACCTCCCAAAGACTCCAGCTCTTAATACCACCATATCAGGGGTTAGAATTTCAACATACAAATTTTGGGAAGGACACAGAAATATTCAGTCTACAGCAGAGCACAAAGAAAGCACATATTATATTAACGATGATTAAACAGTTAACATGTATTTAGGTGCTGTGCACACTTGGCATTGATCATCTCATCCCTATTTCTATATGAGAAAAATTTACACTTAGAAAGGGAGTCACCTACCCAGGTTACACAGATAATAAGTTCCAAAGCTAGAGTTCAAATTTGGGCTATCTGACTCTCAAGCCCATGATATTAACTTTTAAATAAGTTATGCCCTTAGACAAAAACAGATTTATAAAATTAAAATGAAGTGAATAAATAATATAAATGCATATATGTGCTTCATTATTTATATCACCATATTTACTAAAAGTCATCAATCTTAGTCTCATAAAAGTACTCATTGAAGTATTATTTATAATAGTGAAAAATTGGAAATAAGCTAAATAGTTGAATACTATATAAAGTATGGCTCCTATAATAAAGAGATCTGAATGCATCCATTATTTTTTTTCATTCAGCAAACATGTATTAAGCTCTACTATATGCTAGGCACTCCTCTACATGCTGGGGAAATAGCACTGAATAAAAACAATGCCCTTGCCCCCCCCACCATGAAACATACAAAGAATTTTAAATGCTATCAGAAGATGATTATGATAAAATGTTAGGTTAAAAAGATAAAACTATGTATTTAGCATGAACTAAATTGCATACACATAAAGGAGATACATGCACAAAAGAGAGCTAAAATATAATATGCCAATAACATTCAATACATTGTTTCTGTACTGGAATATCTTACTATCATAGGTAATTTTATACTTTTATATACGACTCATATTTACTACAATGACCATTAAATAATAATACAATTTTATATTTTAATGCTTGGGTTCATAAATACAACTGCATAACTAACTTGTTTCAGTGACATTAAAGTATTCACAATAGTTCTGTGGTTCAATGCTCTTGTCTAGCAAATGCTTTACATAAATTCTTTAACTTGCTGGTTACCAAACTTTTTCTTAAATGACCAGAGCAAATATTTGGCTTTCAAAAAGCCATCCAGTCTCTGCCACTTCTATTCAATTTTGTTGTCCTACCACAAAAGTACTCTTAGACAATATTTTTCCCTTAGACAATATTTAAATGAATAAATGTAGCTGTGTTCCAACAAAACCTTATTTACCAAAAAACAGCGGCAGGTAAGATTTGGCCCAAGGGCCAGAGTTGGCCGACACCACTTGATCTTCATAATAACTAACACAAAAACAAAGTTCTTTCACTACCACTGTTCAATCTCTTCCTAGTAACATTCTTGATATTAATATTAACCATATATTATAGATGACAAGACTAAGGCTCAGAAAAAGGAAGTATCTGTCCAATACCACACAGCTCATACATTGAGTTGTTAAATTCAATTCCCAAGAGGTTATATCAAATGTCCTGTTGTCTGAAAAGCTGGACATATATAAATGCTACTTTTAAACATTCTAGAGTTTATTCCTTAGAAGACTGTTACTCTAAATCATTTTGGAATTTTTTTCAAAAAAATCACCTTCATTTTATCCTTCACAAAAAAATCTATTTTCATGTATTAGATTCTTTAAAGAAAAAGTCCCCTGCAGATTGACTGAGTCAAAGACCTCAGTGGAGGCTTAAAGGGATATCTTTTTATTGCTTTTGTGTGAGAGGGGAATGGGACTGGAAAACAGTGTTTCTCTATCCTTCTTAAGCAGCCTCCCATGAGATTGGCACTAGACCACAGAGGATGAAGATGTCCAGGTTTCCTGTATCCAGAAACCTGGGAGACTCATGGTTTCAGAACTGCCTCAAGAGGCACAAGGCCACATGCAGCTGAAGACTTACCAATATTAATCTCATCATCAGTCAGAGTGTCTCCAATAAAATCAAACTGAAAGGACTGAAGTGTCTGAGAAAATTTCTGAACAGCTGAGGAATAATCTGCAAAGTAAGAGAAACAGAAGAAATTGTCAAGACTGGCCTTTAACTGATTTACTCATATCTGTTAGGGCTGATAGGACAAAAGCAAGGGGAAGTGCTCCCAGTAGTTAGCAAATTGCATTTAATAAAGTTAAACAATGAATTTTGGAACACTGAAAAAAAATAAAATAAAATTTAAAAAATAAATAATTAAAGTTAAACAAAATATTAAAACTTCAGTAGAAGATCGAGCAACTAAAACCATTAAAAAGGAAGGAGGGCAGTTTAGTGAAGTCCTTCTTTTAAATTATGAGACATGTTTTAATCTCAATTCCTGTCCTCTCTGACTCCTTCTATCCAAAGCCCATAAGACTTAAAACTACTTAGTTTTACTCCTAAAAGAGGCTCCTTAAGCATTAATTGAGCACCAATTATGGGTAATGGACTAAATACTTTCTCACCTCTCACCAAACAAATACCCACAAACGTTCTACAAAGGAAAAAGCTGAATTTTGGAGTTGTGGTACTCAAGGTCCCTAAGCTAGCCAGCAGTGTCAAAAGTAGAAACCAGATGGTCTGTCTGTTTCTCCAGGGCCTTTTCCATGGCAACACAGGCACGACCTGGATGTTTTACACATTAACTATATGGCAGCCTGGGTTAGGTTACAATCAGGCAGGACAACAAATTTAACTTGTTCACACAGTATTCAGCAAGGGTCCTGAACTAAGGAGGCAATTAATGAAAAACTTCAGGGTCGTAAGGCCAGACAAATGCTTTTATTTTTGGTGAATAATTTTGAATTTTATTAAATAAAAGTCTAATAAAGGTACAAAACTAAATCACATTTAGCTAGCCTTTTGACAAAATATCTCTAGTGAAATTTTTAAAATATTACCTTCACCAAGAGGTCCAGCCAAACTCTCCAGCCTTGCTACTCTCAGTGGTTCTCAGAGCAGAATCATCATCACCTGGAAGTTTTATGGAAATACACATTCCCAGGGGCGCCTGGGTGGCTCAGTGGGTTAAGGCCTCTGCCTTCGGCTCAGGTCATGGTCCCAGGGTCCTGGGATCGAGCCCTGCATCGGGCTCTCTGCTCAGCAAGGAGCCTGCTTCCTCCTCTCTCTCTGCCTGCCTCTCTGCCTACTTGTGATTTCTGTCTGTCAAATAAATAAAATCTTTTAAAAAAAGAAAGAAAAAGAAAAAAAAAAGGAAATACACATTCCCAGATAAAACCCCAGACTTACTGAATCACAAAATGCAGTTTCATATAATCCCAAGGGGATTCATATGCCCTTTAATGTTCAAGGAGCACTGCTCTCATTAACTAAAGTAATCCATTAGACCATCTTCTAGGAAAGCTCAAAATTTTGGTTATTTTTGGTTCCTTTTTTTCGATTTCTTCTTTAACTCCATAGTTCATCATCCTCCACCTTCACATCTATGAGATACATAGGTCTATGAGAGTTTTTGCTCTCAGACCAACAGAAAGGGAGACATTATAGACAATATCTATTCCTTTCAATAAAAAGCTAACATGGTTAAGCACAAACACAATAAAACATGTTCAGACCTTTGGTTGGAACAGATTAACCTGCCTAGAATTTTATTGCCATCTTGTCTACATCCCATTTCCAGAAAAGCTTATTTTCTTATTTTCAGTATTTAGAGCCTTGAGCCTTTGAACACATCATTGGCAAGAAGGAGGTGGAGAAAGGAGGAGGAGAAGTGGAAGAAGGAGCAGAGAGAGGAGAAGCAGGAGAAAGAAGAGAAGAAGAAGAAGAGCGCCTGGGTGGCTCAGTTGGTTAGCACAGTGCCTGGTACACTGGTGTTCAATATATGGTAGCTTTCATTTTACTAATACCTAATACATTAACTGGAGACAAATAAAGGATCAGTGGCTAAAAAAAAAGTGTCTGACTCGTGATTTCATCTCTGGTCATGATCTCATGGGTAGTGGGATTGAGCCCTGTTTCAGGTTCCAAGCTCAGCATGGAGTCTGCTTGAGAATTTCTCTCTCCCTCTCCCTCTGGCCCTCCCCCCACTTGCTCATTCTCTTTCTCTCTCTCTCAAATAAATAAATAAATCTTTTTTTAAAAAAAGAAGAGACAGAAGAAGAAGAAACGTTTTACAAAGAATAGGGACTGCAGACCAGGTTACCATGCCTTCTCAAATTTCCACACTTTGCAGTAACATTTTCTACTTCAAATCTGGTCCACACCAATTTAAGAAGAGGATGTTTTCCTGTTTTCCATATTTCATCAGCAAAGAGAACACAAAACTGGCTCCATGGCTGGAAAATAATCACTTTTCTCTGGCCTCCTTGGCCAGCAGCAGAAAAGGACAAGCCCAGAACTCCCCCACGTGCTTTCTGTGTCACTCAAGGAAATTAAATAAGAAGATTCTTTATAATGCCCTTTCACAAATACCTGGATTCTTTCAGTTTTTTCTTGATAAAACAAGGTATAGTTAATAACCACTCCTCTTTTAGAATTATCTGAACATTTCAGAAACCACAAATATTCTGATTTTTTACAGTTATATTATTTTGTAAGTGAAGCCATGGTATAAGAAAGGAGTTGCATTCATTTCCATTTTCATTATTTGCACCAACTTCTCTTCTCCAGACCTCTGGTCTGATCGAAAACACTACTTTACATTTGAACAGAGCTTGAAAAAGTTTATGAAGGACTTTCCATAAGCACTCTCATTTATTCCTCTTGAATACACAAAGGTAGGTATTACCATACTTACCTTATAAACAAACATATAAAAAACGAGACAATGCAGAGACAAATCACATTCACAAATATGAACAAGCATAAATTAGCAGCTCTTCATTGAAAGAAAGTCTCATATATTCAGCCTCTATACTAAGAAAAGTGTCAGGAATGAGCCACATATTTCAGATAAATGAGTTGGGTAACTATTGGACTCCAAAGAATCAATAGATAAGATAGAAATACTTGTTATGTATGGGGCATTTGTTTCCTTATTAAAATAAAATTTACTACATCATTCTAGATCATGTAAAATCATTATTTTATCTTTCCTAATACTTCTGCATCCCTGTCCACCAAGCTTCTATCTCATAATTGTTCAAGATATCTTTGAGGATTCTCTCTACACCACCTTCTTACTCATGGGCCTTCTATGTTTTTCCCTCACTCATTCTAGAATGTAGCTGGATAGTGTATTTTAGGCAACTAAAGTTTTCTGGAAATAAGGTAGAATAAAACAGGATTAATTAGGTAGGTAATTAATGCTATACAGAAACCAATTTATTTATCACTCTTCTCTTCTATGGAATCATGATGGAAGATACTCATATCTAGATTACTTTGGTCTGCACAATATCTTAGAAATTCACCTATCTGTAATTCATTATTTTTGTTGCTGAGTAGATTCCATTGGATAAATATACCATTATTCATTCATTCACCTATTTATGGACATTGTGCTGTTTCTAGTTTTTCACTATTGTGAAGAATGTTACTTTAAAAATTCATGTATAAATCTTTCTAGGACATACATTTTTACTTATCATGGGTAAATACATAAGGGTCCAATAAATGGGTTATAAGATTAGTTGTAAGTGTATCTTAAAACATATTAAGAAAATGTCAAACTGTTTTCCAAAGACAATGTACTATTTTGTATTCTTATCAACAATATATGAGAATTTCAGTTGATCCACATATCTTCCAACATCTGGTAACTTACCTTAAAATCTTTTTAATAAAGTATTGCAGACATACGATGTTATATTAGTTTTATGTTTACAACATAGTGATTCAATAACTCTATACATTATGCTATGCTCACAAGTATAGCTACCACCTGTCACCATATAATGCTATTAAAACGCCACTCACTATATTCCCTATGTTGTACCATTCATCCCAGTGATTTATTCATTCCATAGCTAAAAGCCTGCACCTCCCACTCTCTTTCACTCATTTTGCCCATTCCCCCACTAACCTCTAGTCTGGCAACCACCAGTTCCTTCTCTGTGTTTGTGGGTCTGTTTCTGCTCTTTTCTTCCACACTATGAGTGAAATCATATGCTATTTGTCTTTCTCTGACCTATTTCACTTAGCATAATCCTCTCTAGGTCCATCCATGTTGTAATAAATGGCAAGATTTCATTTTCTTTTATGGCTGAGTAATATTTCATTGTATGTATATACCACATCTCCTTTATCCATTCATCCATTGACAGACACTTGGGTTCCTTCCATATCTTGCGTATTGTGAATAAAGCTACAATAAAAACCTGGTAACTGACTTTTTCAAATTTTAATTTTAACCATTTCAATGGCTGTGTTGGTATCTCACTATAGTTTTAGTTTGCATTTTCTTGATGACTAATGGTGCTAAGTAGTTTATCATGTACTTATTGGGTATGTATCATTTTTCATGAAGGGTCTGTTAAAACTCTTGCCAGTTTTATAACTGGATTTTTGTCTTCTTATTGTTGAGCTACTGAGGTATAAGACTTCATTATAAATCCTGGATACAACTTTTTTCTGTAATATATATTATAAACAACAGATTATATAATATCTATGATAGATTATATAATATATATGATATTCTTTAAAAAACTAAAGGTTTAAGAATCTAAGGATTCTCTGTTCAAGATAAAAGATTGAATCTTGATAATACCAGTGTACTTTGTTGTGCATTAAGTATAGTTAATCAGATCACTCTTTCCCCAGCTCTGCTGTAGCGCTGAAAATCAACAGCTTCACAACAATGATAGCTGTGAAAACCAACAGGCTAGCAGCCACCAGAGAGGGCAGAATGGGGTTGGAGTTTTACAAGACTGCATTCTTACAGAACTATCACTATTTGTCCATTTTAACAGGTCTTGAAAGCTCCATTCTTAAGGCTAGTCTCTGTTCTAACCCAAAGCTCATTCTCTGTAAACAGTGCTTTGGGACAGACACATAGACCAATGGAACAGAGTAGAGAGCCCAGATACGGACCCTCAACTCTATGGTCAAATAATCTTCGACAAGCAGGAAAAAATATACAGTGGAAAAAAGACAGTCTCTTCAATAAATGGTGCTGGGAAAATTGGACAGCTATACGCAGAAGAATGAAACTCGACCATTCTCTTACACCGTACACAAAGATAAACTCGAAATGGATAAAGGACCTCAATGTGAGACAGGAATCCATCAGAATCCTAGAGGAGAACATAGGCAGTAACCTCTTTGATATCGGCCACAGCAACTTCTTTCAAGATATGTCTCCAAAGGCAAAGGAAACAAAAGCAAAAATGAACTTTTGGGACTTCATCAAGATGAAAAGCTTCTCCACACCAAAGGAGACAGTCAACAAAACAAAGAGGCAACCCACGGAATGGGAGAAGATATTTGCAAATGACAGTACAGACAAAAGGTTGATATCCAGGATCTATAAAGAACTTCTCAAACTCAACACGTGCAAAACAGATAATCATATCAAAAAATGGGCAGAAGATATGAACAGATACTTCTCCAATGAAGACATACAAATGGCTATCAGACACATGATAAAATATTCATCATCACTAGCCATCAGGGAGATACAAATTAAAACCACATTGAGATACCACCTCACACCAGTTAGAATGGCCAAAATCAGAAAGACAGGAAACAACGTGTGTTGGAGAGGATGTGGAGAAAGGGGAACCCTCTTACACTGTTGGTAGGAATGCAAGTTGGTGCAGCCACTCTGGAGAACAGTGTGGAGGTTCCTCAAGAAGTTAAAAATAGAGCTTCCCTATGACCCTGCAATTATGCTACTGGGTATTTACCCCAAAGATACAGATGGGGTGAAAAGAAGGGCCATCTGTACCCCAATTTTTATAGCAGCAATGGCCACGGTCGCCAAACTGTGGAAAGAACCGAGATGCCCTTCAACAGACGAATGGATAAAGAAGATGTGGTCCAAATAACACGGAGGACATGGGGAGATGGAGAGGAGAAGGGTGTTGAGGGAAATTGGGGGGGAGATGAACCATGAGAGACTATGGACTCTGAAAAATAACCTGAGGGTTTTGAAGGGGCGGGGGGTGGGAGGTTGGGGGAGCCTGGTGATGGGTATTATGGAGGGCACGCGTTGCATGGAGCACTGGGTGTGGTGTAAAACTATGAATTCTGTTACGCTGAAAAGAAATTTTTAAAAAAAGTGAAAAAATTAATAAAGATAAAAAAAAGAAACTCGTATATAAGACAACATCATAAATGAACGAGTCTTTCCTAGCTCTCCTCTTAAATGCAGTATGTTCTAATAATTCAAGATGCTTACACTGAAATTGTTTCCATTTTATTATGTCTGGATCTCTGTGTCTGAAATGGATTAAGAAAAACTTTGTTTTAATTTTGGACTCCTTCCATATCATAGAGTTGGCATTGTGTCTATTAAAAAGAAAAAGTATGGTTTAGGATTGCTATTTTGGTATGGCTCACATTAAAAATGGCAAAAATGGTTATGCTAAAAAAAAAACAGTGCTTTGGGGGGGGCATTTGTCAAAAATAATCTTCTCAAGTTTTTGAAAATTGTAGTAGCCTAAGGAAATGTAAAAGTTGGAGTTATGGGAGTAGAAGATGGCAGGTAACTAGGAGGAGGCGCTGGTTCAACCTGTCCCCTAAAGTGAGCTGATTACCTACCAAGGAACTCCAAACACCCATGAAATCAGCCTGAGATCAGAATTCTACACGACAGGATCTCTACAGGGGCAGAAGACACCAGTGGGCAGGTAAAGCGAAGTGGGAATGCCGGACTGGTATCTGAAGATAAACAAAAGAGGGAGGGAGCCACCAGAGGAGACCCACTGGGAAGTAATACCCCAATACGAGAGTGCCCTACGACTGGGGACCAGCATTAACTTGAAGTCTGATAGAAAGCACTTAAAAAGAGCAAAGGATCGCAGGGGGAAATTGTGGGAATTGGAACGGTTAGGGACAGGGGCTTAAGTCCCCCACGGAGGACAGACACTCCTGGCGCTGAGCCAGAGAGAGTGCAGCGGAGAAACCAGGTCTTGGTCCCTGAGCCGTGAGGAGACCTCCTAAGGGAGCTTGGCATGAGGCAGGGGCTGGGACCCTCTCGGGGCAGAAACAGCCTTATTGCAGTCCCCACAAGTGCGCCCCGACACGCTATCAGAGCCTGAGATGAGCTCCACCCCCTCCCCTGAGAGAGGCGCAAGCTGCGCCAGCCCCCCAGTGCTCAGGGACTCGGAAAGTCTGAGCGCTCCCAGCCCGGGCCAGCGGGAAAATCTCAGTGTGCGATCGCAGCTGGTAACCTCTCTGGCGGTCTGGAGCTGCCCAGACAACCGCTGCTATTGTGGTTTTGAGTACAAGCAGGACACACAGGTGTCACCAGATATCGCGGCTGGGCACCTGCTCTGCAGCACCCAGAGGGGAACGGACTGGGGCTTCTCTCTGGGAGGGAGGTCTGGGTGCAGTTTGCTTTCCTCTAAACCTCCAAGAACCATCCGGAGCTGCCAAGGGGGGAGAGAAAACAAAGGAACAGACATAAAAACCTCCAGAGAACAAAAGTCTGAAGGCCCAGGTTCCTCGGAGCCCACCCCCTGGAGGGGGGCAGGAGGACTTAACTCAGGAAACACTGTCTGAAAACCCACCCGGCAGGCCCCTCCCCCAGAAAGCCAATGGGCCAAGAAAACAACAATCACTACTACTTCATAGATACAACATTTAATTTTTAATTTGTTCCCACTATTCTGGTTCATTTTTTAATTTTTTTAATCTTTTTTATTTTTTATAGTTTTTTTAGCCTATTTACCATCACAGTGAAATGTCCAGTACATCAAATTCCATAATAACCTTTAACCTGAACTTTTTGATACATATACCCATGTTTTTCTTTTGCGTTTACATTTTTTAAGTTTTTTTTTTAATTTCACTTTAGTTTAGATCATAATTTTCTTTACTTTTATTTGCTAATATTCATATAGAGTTAAACTTCAAGGTAATCCCCTTTCCCCAAATAATGCTACCCCTCTAGGTAAACCAATTTTTAATCCCCTGTTATCTTAGGAAAGTTGTGTCCTTTAAAAAAGATATCAAGACACATCCAGGAAGAATCAAAATAACCTTCCTCGCCCACACTGAGAATTTACAACCACTATCCCATCCTGCTCTCCTACCAGTATTTTTGTATATTTGTGTTTGTCCTGGTAGTATATAAATTTTATACTTAGGGTTCTTTTTGATGCGGTTCTTTTTCTTTGTTTCTCTGTTTGTTTCTTTGTTTTCCTTCTACATATATATGTACATACTTTTTTCTTCTCTTGTCATATACATTTAACAGTATTTTTTTTTGTCTGTATTTGTTTGCATACTTCACAAACCTTACCTTAGGGCCCATTTGGGATGAACCTTCTCTTTTATCCTTCTTTCGTTTCCCTCTCTCTTTCTCTCTATCTCTCTCTGTTTTTTTTCTGCATTCTCTCTTTCTTTTTCTCTTTTATTTGGGTGGGGACTCTTGATTGCTCAGAAGCATTCCAGGGAGCACCTTCACTGCACCAAGGTCGATACATCCAGCTACAACCATTCAGCCATCTCTCACCAAAATGACTAGGAGGAGGAATGCCCAGCAGAAGAAAAATTCAGAGGATAGGCCCTCTGCAACAGAGCTAATGGCTACCGACATAGACATTATATCGGAAAGGGAATTCAGGCTAACAATTATGCAGGTGATAGCTAGGTTGGAGAAAGCCATGGATGACCAAACGGAATTGATTAGGGCAGAAATGAAATCCACCAGGGATGATGTTCACAATGTTAGGGCAGAACTGAAAGCCACCAGGGATGATGTTCACAAGACTCTCAATGAGTTCCAATCTAATCTAAATTCTCTAAAAGCTAGAGTAACTGAGACAAAATATAGAATTAGTGATCTGGAGGACAAACAGATAGAGAGAAAGGGTCAGAAGGAAGCCTGGAAGAAACAGCTTAGAAGCCACGAAAACAGATTCAGGGAAATAAATGATGCCATGAAACATTCCAACGTCAGAATTATTGGAATCCCTGAAGGAGAGGAGAAAGAAAGAAGTCTAGAAGATATAGAAGAAAATGTTCTCCATGAACATTTTCCCAATCTCTCAAATGGAAACAGTGTTCATGTACTAGAAGCAGAACGCACCCCCCAAGATTTTAGATTCTCAAAACACCTCAAGACACCTGATAGTAAGAATGAGGAATTATAATTCTAGAGAAACTCTCTTGAAGGCAGCTAGGACAAAGAAGCTCCTTACATACAGAGGAAAGCCCATCAGAATAACGTCAGACTTGTCCACAGCAACCTGGCAAGCCAGAAAGGGCTGGCAAGATATATTCAGGGCACTAAATGAGAAGAACATGCAGCCAAGAATACTTTATCCCGCAAGACTGACATTCAAAATGGATGGAGATATAAAGAATTTCCAAGACCGGCAAGGCTTAAAAGAGTTTGCAAACACCAAGCCGACATTGCAGGACATATTAAGGGGGGTTCTATAAAAGAGGAAAAACCCCAAGAATATCATTATACAGAAATATACGGACAATCTACAGAAAGAAAGACTTCAAAGGTAACACGATGTCAATAAAAACGTATCTATCAATAATCACTCACAATGTGAATGGCCTAAATGCGCCCATAAAAAAACACAGAGTTGTAGACTGGATAAAATGACAGGAACCATCCATATGTTGTCTACAGGAGACCCATTTTGAACCTAAGGATACACCCAGATTGAAAGTGAAGGGATGGAGAAACATCTTTCATGCCAATGGCCCTCAAAAGAAGGTCAGAGTAGCGATTCTCATATCAGATAAATTAGATTTTAAACTAAAGACTGTAGTCAGAGATACAGATGGACACTACATCATCCTTAAAGGGACTATCCACCAAGATGATCTAACAATTGTAAATATCTAAGCCCCCAATATGGGAGCAGCCAATTACATAAGAAAACTATTAATCAAGATAGAGTCATATTGATATGAATACATTGATAGTAGGAGATCTTAACACGCCTCTCTCAGTAACAGACAGATCATCCATGCAGAAAATCAATAAAGAAACAAAAGCATTGAATGACACATTGGACCAGATGGACCTCATAGATATATACAGAACATTCCACCTTAAAACAACAGAATACTCATTCCTCTCAAGTGCACATGGAACCTTTTCCAGAATAAACCACATACTGGGTCACGAATCAGGACTCAACTGAAAACAAAAGACTGAGATTATTCCCTGCATATTCTTAGATCACAATGCTTTGAAACTGGAGCTCAACCACAAGGAAAAGTTTGGAAGGAATTCAAACACCTGGAAGCTAAACACAACCTTGCTTAAGAATGCTTAGATCAACCAGGAGATCAAAGAACAACTTAAACAATTCATGGAAACCAATGAGAATGAAGACACGTCGGTCCAAAACCTATGGGATACAGCAAAGGCAGGCCTAAGGGGGAAATACATAGCCATCCAAGCCTCCCTCAAAAAAATTGAAAAATCCAGAATACAACAGCTGTCTCTACACCTTAAAAACTGGAGAATCAATAACAAATTAAACCAACTCCACACACAAGAAGGGAAATAATCAAGATTAGAGCAGAGATCAATGAGGTAGAACCTAGAGATACAGTAGAACGTATCAATGAAACTAGAAGCTGGTTTTTTGAAAGAATCAATAAGATCGATAAACCATTGGCCACACTAATCCAAAAGAAAAGAGAGAAAGCTCAAATTAATAAAACTATGAATGAAAAGGGAGATTTCACAACTAACACCAAGGAAGTAGAAACAATCATCAAAAGCTACTAACAACAGTTATATGCCAATAAGTTAGGCAACCTAGATGAAATGGATGCATTCCTGGAAAAATATAACTCCCAAAATTGATCCAGAAAGAAAGTGACAACCTGAATAGACCGATGTCTAGTAAGGAGATTGAAGCAGTGATCAAAAACCTCCCAAAAAACAAGAGCCCAGGACCTGACAGATTCCCTGGGGAATTCTACCAAACTTTCAAAGAAGAAGTAACACCTATTCTCCTGAAGCTGTTTCAAAAAATTGAAGCTGAAGGAAAACTTCCAGACTCTTTTTATGAAGCCAGCATTACCCTGATCCCCAAACCAGGCAAAAACCCCACCAAAAAGGAGAATTTCAGACCAATATCACTGATGAATATGGATACTAAGATTCTCAACAAGATCCTAGCAAACAGGTTGCCACAAAACATTAAAAAGATCATCCACCATGACCAGGTGGGATTCATCCCTGGCTTACAAGGCTGGTTCAACATTTCCAAGTCAATCAGTATGATAGAACAAATCAATAAAAGAAGAGAGAAGAACCACATGGTCCTCTCAATGGATGCAGAAAAAGCATTTGACAAAATCCAGCATCCGTTCCTGATTAAAACGCTTCAAAGTATAGGGATAGAGGGAACATTCCTGAACTTCAAAAAATCTATCTATGAAAGACCCACAGCAAACATCATCCTCAATGGGAAGAAGCTCACAGCCTTCCCGTTGAGATCAGGAACACGACAAGGATGCCCACTCTCACCACTCTTGTTCAACATAGTATTAGAAGTCCTAGCAACTGCAATCAGACAACAAAGAGAAATAAAAGGTACCCAAATTGTCAAGGAAGAAGTCAAACTCTCTCTCTTCGCAGATGACATGATACTCTATATGGAAAACCCAAAAGACTCCACCCCCAAACTACTAGAACTCATACAGCAATTCAGTAACGTGGCAGGATACAAAGTCAATGTACAGAAATCAATGGCTTTCTTATACATTAAAAATGAAAATACAGAAAGGGAAACTGGAGAATCAATTCCATTTACTATAGCACCAAGAACCATAAGATACCTGGGAATAAACCTAACCAAAGAGCTAAATGATCTGTACTCAAGGAACTACAGAACACTCATGAAAGAAATTGACTTCTTCAAGAAAGAAGACATAAAAAGATGGAAGACCATTCCATGTTCTTGGATCGGAAGAAAAAACATTGTTAAAATGTCTATACTACCTAGAGCAATCTATACTTTTAATGCCATTCTGATCAAAATTCCACCGGTATTTTTCAAAGAGCTGGAGCAAATAATCCTAAAATTTGTATGGAATCAGAAGAGACCCCGAATCGCTACGGAAATGCTGAAAAACAAAAATAAAACTGGTGGCATCTCCTTACCTGATTTCATGCGTTACTACAAAGCTATGATCACTAAGACAGCATGGTACTGGCATCAAAACAGACACATAGACCAGTCGAACAGAGTAGAGAGCCCAGATATGGACCCTCAACTCTATTGTCAAATAATCTTCGACAAAGCAGGTAAAAATATACAGTGGAAAAAGACAGTCTCTTCAATAAATGGTGCTGGGAACACTGGACAGCTATATGTAGAAGAATGAAACTCGACCATTCTCTTACACCGTACACAAAGATAAACTCGAAATGGATAAAGGACCTCAACGTGAGACAGGAATCCATCAGAATCCTAGAGGAGAACATAGGCAGTAACCTCTTTGATATCAGCCACAGCAACTTCTTTCAAGATATGTCTCCAAAGGCAAAGGAAACAAAAG
>PISX010031936.1:0-10965 GCA_004024625.1 Mellivora capensis
ACATGGACGGGACTGGAAGAGATTATGCTGAGTGAAATAAGTCAAGCAGAGAGAGTCAATTATCATATGGTTTCACTTATTTGCGGAGCATAACAAGTAACACGGAGGATATGGGGAGATGGAGAGGAGAAGGGAGTTGAGGGAAATTGGGGGGGAGATGAACCATGAGAGACTATGGACTCTGAAAAACAACCTGAGGGTTTTGAAGGGGCGGGGGGTGGGAGGTTGGAGGAGCCAGGTGGTGGGTATTGTGGAGGGCACGCATTGCATGGAGCACTGGGTGTGGTGTAAAACTATGAATTCTGTTACGCTGAAAAGAAATAAAAAAAAATTTTAAAAAATGAAAAGCCTGGCAGAAGCACTCTGCCTAATTTCAACACTTTTTAGAAATCATAGCAATGAAAGTAATAATGTACAAAAATAGGAATAGAGATCAGTGGAACAGAATGAACAATCCTGAAATAGACCAATACATATATGATCAACTAATATTTTACAAATGTGCAAACATAATTCAATGTGGAAAGGATATTGCTTCAACAAATGGTGCCGGCATGATTCAATATCTCTCTCTCTCTCTGTCTCTCTCTCTATATCTATTTTTAATATATGGTAAATGAACTCTTTACACTGTACCACATACAAATGTAGCTTGAAATGGGTCAAACGTGTAAGAACTATAACTATAAAACCATTAGAAGAAAACACTGGACAACAACTTGATAAACATGGGGTAGGAAAAATTTTCTTAAAGATTTTATTTATTTATTTAACACACAGAGAGAGAAATCACAAGTAGGCAGAGAAGCAGGCAGAGAGAGAGGAGGAAGCAGGCTCCCCACTGAGCAGAGAGCCCAATGCGGGGCTCCATCCCAGGACCCTGGGATCATGACCTGGGCCAAAGGCAGAGGCTTTAACCCACTGAGCCACCCAGGTGCTCCAGGAAAAATTTTCTTAAATAGGACACAGAAGTCTAGAAAAATTTATAATTTGGAATTCTTAGAAATTTAAAAAAAAAAGGAATTTCAAGGACAAAAAGGAAAAAGAACCTTAGGTTAAGCAAATGACAAATAGAAGAAAGAGGGAGTCATGAAGCACAAAAATGTCTTATCCTCCACAGAGGAGAGACCAAAGTAATTATATTTAAATGTATAGATATAAATTAATGATTCAAACACTAAACATTTGCCAAAGTAACTGTGACTGATTTTACTATAATAAATTAATGACTACTGGAAAAAAAGAAAAAGAAAGAAAGAAAATGTATCTGTTCTTCAAAAGGGACTCTTAATAAAATGAAAAAAAAAAAAACAAGCCTCAGGTGGAAAGTATTTGCCAAAGGTATTTCTTATAAAGACTAGAATCCAGAATATATACAGAGGACAAGCAACCTAATTATTTTTAAAAGTACATGTAAAAGAATTAAACAGGTATTTCATGAAAGAAGATACATAGCAAATCAGCACGTGTAAAGACACTCCACATTATTGGTCATTAGACAAATGGAAATGAAAGCCATTAGAACATATGGCAACAAACCCACTAGAATGCCTTAAGTTCCAACAACAGCTAGTGGTGAGGACGTTGGAGAGTGGAATTCTCATACATTGCTGGTAGTAAAGTAACTGTAGAACCATTCTGGGCAACAGTGTGGCAGTTTCTCATAAAGTTAAAGATACACTTGATCCAACAATTCCACTCCTAAGTACTTACCCAAGACAAATGAAAATGTCACACAAAGATTTGTATGTGTGGCTATTCATGTACACACATTTTTAGTGTGGCTATTCATGTACACACATAGAGGGGGTAAAGGTGACCTTACAGTGAGTGAAAGTGATATGCAGTGAAGAAAAGATGGCCTTTCCAACAAATGACGCTAAAGGAACTGTATGTCTCTACAGAAGGAAGATGAATTTTAACTCACAGTATTAAAAAAAATTACTTCCAGAGGGATAATAATAGACCTAACTATATATAAGGTAAAAGACAAGAGCTCTTTGGAAGTAACATAGAATATTTTTACATATTTGGCCAGATTAACACAAAACACAGATGATGAGTACAAAGAGGACTCATCATCAAGGAACAAACAGATCAACTGAAGTATATTACATTTATGATTGTTATTCATCAAAATATATCATTTATATCATTTAGACAGTGGAAAGGCAACACACAGAGTAAAAGATTCTTTCTCTCCCTCCTTTTCTCTCTTCCTCTCTACTTATCTATCCATCTATCTTTAACAAATAAATCAAATTCAGAACATATGAAAGATCCTTCAAATCAACAAAAGAAAAGAAAGAAAATGCAATAGAAAAATAAGCACGTGATTTGAAAAGCTACTTCACACAAGATTTCCAAATGAAAAATGTACATATTAAAAGGTATTCAAATTCAGTTGATATTAAGAAATCTAAATTGAAAACCACAATAAGATACTATTACACACCCACCAGCATTGTAAACATTTAAAAGATTAACAATCTGAGTCTTGCAGAAGATGTAGGACTAAAATCTCCTTAGTCTACAAATGGGGGTATGTGTTGGTATAAACCCTCTGGAGTACCACTGGGCAGTACCTGCAAATATACTCCCCATGCCACAGCATTTCCATTCCTTGGTATGTAATCCAGAGAACTACATATATATGCCTCTCAAAAGATATTTACAAGAATATCCACAGCAGCCTTATTCATAATAGTCCCAAACTGGAAAAAACCTCAACGCTCACCCCCATTATAATGGGTTAAAAATCGAGGTATAATCCCATAATGGAATTCTAAACAGAACCAGAATACATAAACCAAATATATATTAAATGCTTGATGAATGTCACAAATAAATCACCCAAAACTGATACAGTGGTCTACGTTAAAATTAAGAATTTCTGTTCGACAAGACACCCTTGTTACATTTTATGAGGACCGTAACACACAGAAGGGTTAGAATATGGGCCAACATACTTGGGCCAAGACAATCTCAAGTTCAGATGAAGAAACAGGTGCCTGGACATTTTACCGAGGAAGTTATATTTAACTTCCTTCTGAGTTACAGACTGCAGTGACTAGAATGACAGTGTCAAGGCCAGAGCAGTGCCCCCCAGGTGAAGGACAAAGGGAACACTCTCTGGGAGTGTGCATGTAGAACAGGGCCACACTTGAAAACAGCAGTGCCCTCCTCTCCTTAGGGATTCAGAGACAATTAGTCCTCTGTTCCCACTAAGGAGAACACTGGAGCATTCTGGTAAATATTCCCAGTGTAGGTCCCCATAGGCCCTCTCAGTTCCATTTACTGTGACTCCAAAAATCCACCCCACAGTTGCCTACCACACTCGATTTCATTTCCATCACATAAGGGGCACAGCCTGAGCCTCCAGATGGGGCTGTGATGTGAATTTGCATTGTCCAAGGAGAAAGTGTTTGGGCCACAGAAACCCACTGCTCAAAAACGTGTGATATTGGTTGAGAACGGATGGGAAAGTGCTGAATCAGAGTTCACACCAGAGCTCAAGTCTGGGCTTTACTACTTACCAGCTTCTTCATTTGGGACAAATACCTTTGCCTCAGTTTCCTTATCTGAAAAACAGAGAGTTCATCTAATAAGACAGTGAAAATACAATGAGGTAAGTAAAGCCATTTCAGCACAGTGCGCCTGGCATATAACGGTCAATACTCATTAACTCTACATGTTGTGATCACTGAGTCATTTCGTAATTAACCCACAGCTAATAGTTGGCCCCTCGACACCCAGGTCCGTACTGCTGGGGACTAAGTCATTCTGTCTCCTGTTCTGGGGGGAACAGACTAGAAAATGAGATTACACTGGAAAATCAGGAGGCAGCTACTCTGCATCTTTCTGGAATGCCACGACCCCTGACTGCTCTTTTCTCCAAGTCTGCTTCAATGTTCCCACTCCAGATGCATCTCAGTTTCTGTCCATCTGTAACAAAGGTTCACAGGAGGCCGGGGGCGGGGGGTTGCTGGGATGCTGCTACTTTTCTTTATTCTACAGGAACTTCAATTTCTACTGTACTTAGGTCTTCAGGTCCGAAAACTAACTGGGTAAACTCTCTGTATCACCAACTCCAAGTTTCAAAAAGACAACCCGACTGAATCAGGTTGATTCAGTAGACCCCGTGGTTCAGTCACCTGCGGCCAGAGATCCTGGCTCATAAGTTATGCAACTCTTCTTGCTCACTGTTCTCCGGACACATGGTCCTGCCCTGCCTGCCAGACCCTTTACCACCTGATGACTGTCGCAGGTGCTGGGAAGTTTACGATCCTACGGTCAGAGCTAATTACTACTTCAGAGCCTCAGTTTTATCTACGTTTCTCAGAGAATTTTCCCCTGGCCTCTGATCTAAATTAGGTCCTCCAATTATACTTTCTTGGTGATACTACCATACCTCTCCTTTTTGGTACTAATCAGAGTTTCTGACTATATGCTCACTTGTTCAGTTCATTGCCAGTCCCTTCAGTTAGTCTGAAAGCCCAGGGACTGTGCCTGCTCTGATTAGTCTTAAATATCCAGTGTGCACAGGCATTTCTGCCATAAGGGAGGCAATCAGTGGATATCTGAATAGATGAAAAATTGCAAACACAGCTCCCAAACCCTGTGGACACTGTAGAGGCATTCTAAAGGATGGATCAACTCCACATGGTTACATTCCCAAAGTTGGAGACATACCCAAAGTACTCCCAAAGTTGACAAGTACCTATAGTACCCATGAGAAAACAAAGATCTGCCTGTCTTAGGAGGTAGAATTGCATAGTGGACTGACTTCCGGGTTTGGCAGAAAAGAGATCTTATTAGCTATGTGATCTCAGGCTGGTCAGTTAGCCTCTCTGAGCCCTGTTTCTTGATCTGAAAAGTGTGAGGGAAATACTTAGCACAGGGGTGGTGTGGATTAATGACACTAGTTATTGGCATACTGTAGACACATCATAAATGGCTTTCATTTATACATTTTTACAAATGGGCCCTAAAAGACTTCCCCTTCATTTTCTCCCCTGCTGGGGATAACAGAGTTATCCATGTCTCTGGCATCTCTCCTCTTTGTCTTTTTACATTTCCAGAACATTCCAGGGCTTCTGCCAATTATGAAATAGTTTAGAGATCAGTTCTGTGATTCTTGTAGCCGTACAGTTTTTAAACAGCCCCTGTGGGTAAAAGAAATCACCTTAATTCTTTCCTGTTCACTTCACACAGCTTTACTATTTGTACCTCTAAGGGGCAGGTGCAGCTGGGGAAGTAAAAGGACATTTACTAGGGCCCAGATCTACCACTTGTGGTTCCTTGGGCAAGGTCCCTAAACTCTCTGAAACCAAACCCAAATCCATCCACTTCACTCTATCTCCCCAGCTGCCTTGCTGGGCCCCACATGTGCTTTCTTACTGGCCCATCTGCTTTCTGGTCCCTACAGCATTTCTCTTCACAGCAGCAGGATGCTCTTTCCATATCTGAGGTCAGACCATGGCTGTCTGCTGCTTAAACAGCCCCCACGACCACGGCTCTCTGATGGTTCTGAGAATCTGCACTCCATGCCCTTCTCTAACCTGCCCACCTCTTCACCCACCTGTCTGCCACTCCTGTCCTATACCTACCACACTTGACCCCACTTGCCTTCTTCCTCCTTCTCCAAATGTATGCACTCCTTCCCATGTTTGCACTTATGGTTCCTTGCAACTGAAACACTCTTCCACGAAATTCTTTACTTGGCTGGCCCCATCGTATCCATTCCTCCATAGTCCTTTGCTGACCACAACATTTAAAGTAATCTGCTAGTCATTGCTACATTTTGTTTTCAGTTGAGCAACCCATTCTTGTTTATTTAAGTGTTTGTTACATGGCTCCTGACTCCTCCAGCTAGAATACTATCTACATGAGGGCAGGGGCCCTGCTGTATTTGATACCATTGTCTCTCTGGTCCTTGAGAGCAGAGACTGACACACAGTAAGTACTGGTTGAATGTAGAATGAATAAATGAATTAGTTCTGGGTGCCTGATCAGAGGCAGATTGGTAAAGAGGTTATGATCACAGGCTCTAAAGTCAGAATTGCCAGATATAAACTTTACCTCCACCACTTTCTAGGTGACTCAGTTCTTTCATCAATAAAATGGACATAACAATGACTATCTCACAGCGTTCTTTCAGATGTCAATGAGACAATCCATCTTTATTTTATGTCTTTGTTTCCATCTAGACAATACCAGGGCCGGAAATGTTTTTGAACTGTGATCCTCCATTTTGTTCCTTAATTACACCTGCAACATGAAACCAGGAAACCACACAATGATTGTCTCTGAATTCTTCCTCCTGGGCCTGTCTGAGCAGCAGGAACAGCAATCCCTCCTCTTCGGCATCTTCCTGAGCATGTACCTGGTCACTGTGTTGGGGAACATTGTCATCATCCTGGCCATTGTCTCTGATTCACACCTCCACACCCCCATGTACTTCTTCCTGGCAAACTTCTCCCTCACTGACTTGTGTTTAGCATCTACCACAGTCCCCAGGATGCTGGCGAACATCCAGGCCGATAGGAAAACCATCACTTATAGTGGATGCCTGTCTCAGATCTACTTCTTCCTATGGTTCATTGGTCTAGATGTTTTCCTCCTGGCAGTGATGGCATATGACCGGCTTGTGGCTATCTGCCACCCCCTTCACTACACCTTGGTCATGACTCCCAGATGCTGTACTCTGCTGTTGGTCATGTCCATAATACTCACTCAGTCATACTCTCTGACCCACACCATTCTCCTGGCTCAGTTATCCTTCTGCACTGACAACATTATCCCCCACTTCTTTTGTGAACTTCTCCCTCTGTTGAAGCTCTCTTGTTCCAATACTTATGTCAACCAGTGTGTGCTAATATACTGGGGAGGGGCCTTAACCATCTTGATCCCCTTGCTAATTATCATTTCTTATGTCCGTATCATGGCTGCCATTGTGAGAGTCCCATCAACGAGTGGGAAGTGGAAGGCTTTCTCCACCTGCAGCTCCCACCTCTCAGCTGTTTGCTTGTTCTATGTGTCTGCTATTGGGGTCTACTTCATTCCCTCCTCTGCTGATTCAGCCAGCAAGGACAGGATTGCAGCAGTGATGTATGCTGTGGTGACTCCCATGATGAATCCATTCATCTATAGCCTGAGAAACAAAGACATAAAGAGTGCCTTGGGGAGACTCTTGAATGGAAGGGCACTGTGATCTCCATGGGACCAAGGACATCATCCTGGGAATTCAGGGGATATCAACTAATAGAGTTATCTTGGTCCCTATCCAAATCCTGCATCTGCTTCCTGCCAGCTTTCCAAAGTACAGCAAATTAAGTAACCTCAGTGAGCCACAATTTCCCTACTCATAAAAGAGGTAATAAAATATTCTCTATCATGTCAACTATACTAAAATTAAAAAATTTAAAAATATATTCTCCATCATGCAGTGTTTCTGGAAGAATCAGGAGAAAAATATGCAAATTTTCTCCTTCTAGGCTTTATGCTTAGATCTTCATTTTCTTTAGCAATGTTCAACATATTTCTTTGAGGTAAATATTTGCATTGTACAGAAGAGAAAACAATGACTCAAAAAAGGTTAAATTACTTATAGGAAGTAACACAGCTATTAAGTGGCAGAGCCAGAATTTGAACCCACGTATCTGGTTCCAAAATGCACACCCTTAATGGTTACACTACGCCTAAATGGATATGAAATCACAAATTTCTCTCAATTACTAGTTTGTTTTCTTTTCTTGCTTCTGTCACATTGTTCACATACATATTTCTACTCAGCAACTTCTCTCTCAATACTACTAAATGACTTGAGGATGGGGCAAGGCAAATCAGAACCTAGGACGGAAGTATAAACAGCCTCAGAGATCCCCAGAGTTCCCCAAGAGAGCAGGCCCTCTGCTTGAGCATAAATCTGCGGTTGGCTATTCTGAAATGACTTAGGAATCACGTCACATGATCAGAGAGAAAGGTCCTTGGACCACATTACATTGGGTTCTTACCAGGTTTCTTTTATGAGGCCATCATTCTTCAGTCAGTACAATGCCAACAACCTATGTTCAGATACATTTTTAAATATATTGATTTCATTACTGCATCCCCCTGGGGGGGTCTATCCTAACAACCTGCAGAGGATTTTTCAATAACCCACAGGAGAAACTTTGGAAACTTCACTACACTCCATCAATTTCTTCCCTGCGTAATTATGACACTGAAATCTCACTCACTGACAAACTCAGATTTTTTTCAATAATTTTTTAAGTGAAACTAAGGCTTACACTGGAATCACAAATACCCAGTTTATGTATCAGTTTCACTATTCACTTCCTGAATGACTTCAATCTAGGCATCAATGCCCCTTTTCCAAATATAAACAAGTAAATAGTATTAGTAACTATAGTAACTACCATCTAAGGCTGTTGTGAGAAATCAAAAAGATAACACGTGTAAAGTGCTTAGCCTGTCTTTAACACATATGCTGCAATCTTCAAGTTCTGCTTAAAACACAAATCATATGTAATTTTCTCTTATCCTCCTGGATAGATGAATCCAGGAGGACTTCACTGAGGGGGTAACATTTATGATGGGTTTTGAAGAATGGATATGTTATTGCAAAACAGAAAAGAGAATTTTTTCAAGGCAGGAGGAAAAGAATACAGAAAAGCACAAATTTATGTCAAGATAGGAAATGAGAAGTTACTGGTCTGTAGGTGTGTTGACATGGGGATGTAATGTTCCTGATCTTGGGGCATCCACTCATTTCCTGATGTAGTCAGTTTTTACAATGTACACAGACTGGGTACTGCCACCTAAAATGGTCCCTGGCCATGAACTCACTGGTCAGTGCATGCTTATGATTCACCGGATCTTCAAACACTAGAAAGCAAGAAGGGTGATGAAATCAACATCTGGCTAGACTTCAGGCAGCAGGAAAAGTCAGGTATTTGCTGCCACTGTTGTAACCCTGGTTGGCATCACCAGAAGGCATGGGTAGGAGTAGAGAATTGCAGTTGCAGGCATCATTCAAGGAGGAGGTGGTCCAGAGCCACTGAGTGCTGAGGCACATCCCTGGTATCTTTTGAAAGCTGGAGGCTAAGGTTCTGGTATCAGAGATTCATTCACTAGAACAAGCCACCCATTTCCTGAAGTTGCCTCACCCAGTTGATGGCCTCTGACCACAGAGCAGGAGTGAGCCTACCCAAAACCCTGGAGCCAGCTGAGCCAAATCTGAAATGTTAACCCAAAGAAATGTAAACTAAGTAAAAAGTGGTGGTTGTTGTCTAAACACTAAGTTTGGGGGTGGTTTGTTACGCAGCACTTGACAACTGATAAGATCTGTTCTGAGAGCATGAGACAACAGTTGCCTTCTTCAAAATGCCTGCCTCGCTCATTTTCTCTAGACCAGTAACTTGGAAGAGATGTCAGCACAGCCCCAGCATGAAATAACAGTCCTGGCTACAGGAATATTTACCTGATTCATCCAAAGGGGAGCAGCATTTAGCTAATACATTTCACTAGTCAATGAAGGAATATAAATGGCTAGACAAAGAAGTCATGAAATATTGGGCTAGACGGGGCGCCTGGGTGGCTCAGTGGGTTAAAGCCTCTGCCTTCGGCTCGGGTCATGATCCCAGGGTTCTGGGATCGAGCCCCACATCGGGCTCTCTGCTCACCAGGGAGTCTGCTTCTCTGTCTCTCTCTGCCTGCCTCTCTGCCTACTTGTGATCTCTGTCTGTCAAATAGATAAATAAAATTTTTAAAAAAATATATTAGGCTAGACAGGGTAAAACTGGTTGACATGGGAGGACTCTCCTGTGAGTCAGGAGACAGGAACACCCAAAACAAGGGCTCCTACACCGCTGGGACCATTGCTGGGCTGGGACATGATGACTCTCACAGTCAATGGAATGCAGATGCTGCAACCCCTTGCAAAGTAAAGAGGAAGAGGTGAGAATCTCAGGGATTCTGGAGCCATGTTGGAATGGATTCATCATCCAAGACCAGAATATCATCTGAGATCCTTCCCTAAAGCAATAAGGAATACACTAGTGAGGAGAACAACAGAATCACTGAGAAGTTGACTATGATGTTTTAGAATATAAGTGAGGTCTGGAGCCGATGGCCAAGAAAGAATTCTTAAGACTTCCCTGGTGCAAAAAGGTGATTCTATTAAACCACAGGGACAGGACCCAAGAAAGAATTCTTAAGACCTCCCTGGTGCAAAAAGGTGATTCTATTAAACCTCGGGGACAGGACCCGAGGGCAGAAAGAGTTGCTGCCCCTGGGGTTGTGAGGCATGGCGGATCATATACTACCAGGTTGGGGGAGGTAAAGAAAAGGGAGGTTTCAAAAGAATTTTTTATATGCTAAAGAGGACCTAAGAGATACCTGAGGCCTTGCCTTGGTCAGGTTAAGGCTGTTTTTCCCCTCCAGCAAGGTACTAACATTAAGACAGGAAGAATGTCACCCATGTCCTACCCAGGAGTGGGGGGTGTGGGGAGGTTGCAGGGGGTCAGCTTCTGCCTTGTCCTCAGCGAGCCTTCTGCTCCCTCATCAACCAGGGGCTCCCTGTGGATCCACATTCCCCGTGCGGTTATTCTTCCAGGATATTACTGGATATCTTCCAGGCACTGAGCAGTCAGTATGGCCAAAAAGCCGTCTGTCCTGAGAGCTGAAGGAGACGGCAGGACAAGCGCTAAGTGAGAAAGCCGCATTTATCATCAACCTCAGTCATTTCCTCCTGCTTTTCAGCATTCCATTTCCCAGCTTTTTCTGTCCCATCTTTACCTTCAAACCGCTAGGATCGAAGAGAAATGAGAAGAAAGCAGTCTTCTTATGGTAATACCTCAACACCCCGTACTTGGTGTGAACAAATGAGAGTGAATGACGTAGACTAGTCACTAAGTGTCCACTTTCCTCAATTCACTATCAGGAAGGACTTTTTTAAAAAGA
>PISX010031937.1:0-16895 GCA_004024625.1 Mellivora capensis
AAAAAAAAAAAGTATGCTAAAATATAATAATTATCTCTTCATTTTGAGATTTTGAATACTTTTATTTTCATTATTCTTTTAATAGTTTTTCAGTTTTCTTATTAAATATACTTTTTAGTTTCAAATTTATGTTCTATAGTCTTCTTAATAGAGTATTAATAATAAATGTTTTTATTTTGGTTCTTTACAGTCAGGTAATTATAGGAAAATAATTTATATGTCTAGTTTTGTCTCTTAAGCCAGTCTTTGCTGATAGTGTAATGAAATCAGTATATATTCGATTTTTACTTCAACTATGTAATAATAAATTTTATGATAACATATAGCTAATATGTATTATTATTGTGCAGGACAAGATACTCAAGTTTATTCATTATCATTCAATTCTACTAATTTGCAATTTATTGCTTTACAATTTTATATACATTATTTAACTTTTTTTTAATGCCTTTCCCTAAGTTCAATGTTTCTTTCCATTATACACATCCATTCCTAACTTAAGAACTATATTTAAAAAAATCATGTATATCTTCAAATGATTTCATATTTCTGAGTAATGTGTAGTGATGTTAGCAGAGTCCCACTGAATATTAAAATATTTAGGTATTAATTAGTCTTATCCTTTAAATGTTCAGTTTAATTATATAGGAAATACCTAGCAAATATATACGCACATAGGGAGAGACTGACTTTTGGAATGCCAGTGTGAGGAATACATGACCCTGTTCTCCCCAAAAAGGGAAAAAAGGTACTGACCACACAGCTAATATCAACAATTTCAGAACTCTAGAAACTAACCAAAGCCACAGAATGGAGTATGTTGTCTATCCAAGAGGAACTACTAATCCTCAATAAAACTACAGGGTCTGTCACACTTTAATTTGGGGCTATTCCCACCCAAGCTCCCTTCTCTACTGAGTGGTACGGCAATGCAGCTGCCATGAAAAGCCAGTAGCTCACAGTCAGTAAACAGGACTGACTGAATCAAAATTCCCATCCCCAAAACACAATCAGTATTTTATCTAAACTAGCAACTCCCTGGAAAATCCCCATTCTTAGGATGTTGGGTCTATTTTATTTGACTTGGAGTTCAGCCCAGCAGTAAAACATAAAATTAAAAAAAAAAAAAAAAAACTATCCCCCAGGGCATTACAAAAAACAACAATCATCTGCTGGCAAAATCTAAGCCACCTAAGTCTAAGATTTCAGGTGTAGTGAAACAAGAGCCTGGCCAACTGTAAAAGGAAGCCCTCAGTGACTAGGTAACCATAGGCAACTTTCCAAAACTCCAGTATATTCATGGGGATCTAGAAGGCTGTCAACATGTCCAGAAAGGAAACTACTTCAATCAGATATTTAGCTTGCATATACTACCTTGAGGCCCTGCTCAAGCAAGAAATAAAAGCTAAAGCTATTCTATAAACTCCTTGAAGTTTGAAGGCATGCTTCCACACACAAATCCTCCAGACAAAATGTAGAAGACATACAGACAACATTTCTAAGGAAATCTTGTGTATCAGCCATTGGTTATACTGATGCAAGTATGCCCCCTAGGAAGTCAGGATGAAGACAAAAACTTTAAAAATAAGAAAAGAAAAGAACTTTGTGGCAAGGAATGCAAAACCAATGGAATTCATCCAGGAAAGTCATTAAACAAATGAACACTAACAACAACAACAAAGAAAACCAACAAATCCTTAAAGGGTACTATATATACTATATAGTATACTATAGTTGTTATATATATAGTTATATATATATATATACTGTATATATAGTTGTATACTATATAGTATACTATAGCTGATACTATAGTTGTTATAAGAAGTCCACCTCTGCTTTCTGCTCAGGTCATGATCCCAGGGTCCTGGGATCGAGCCCCACATCAGGCTCTCTGCTCCGCGGAGAGCCTGCTTCCTCCTCTCTCTCTCCCTGCCTGCCTCTCTTGCCTACTTGTAATCTCTGTCAAATAAATAAATAAAATCTTTAAAAAAAAAAAACAAAAACTGAGAGACCTGTAGACCCTCCATCAAGCATACCAACATATGTATAGGGGATTCTTAGAAGGAAAAGAGAGAAGGAGGCAAAATAAATATCTGAAGAAATAATGAAAATATCTGAAGCAATAATGACTGAAGCCACCCAAATTTGATGAAAAACATTTATCTGCTCATGTAAGAAGCACAGCCAATTCCAGGGAGAATAATTTAAAGAGATCCACACATAGTCAGACTGTTAAAAAAAAAACAAAGAGACTATTGATAGCAGCAAGAGAGATGCTACTTTCAACATCCAACAGAGCCTCAATAAGTTTAATAGCTGACTTCTCACCAAAAAACCATAAAAGCCAGAGGAGGGTGACATATTCAAAGCGCTAAAAGAGGAGGCAGAATCTGTCAATCAGGAATTCTATATGTGGTAAATCTATCCTTCAAAAATGAAGAAATTTAGACATTCCTAAATAAACAAAACAGTTCATCTCTAGTAGACCAACCCTAGAAGAAATGCTGAACTGCAAGGACAACTGGACAGTAATTCAAATCCACACAATTAAGTAAAAAACACTAGCAAGATTATAAACATAAAATATGGTAATGCCTCATTTCCTATATGATTTAAAAGACAACTGTATAAAGTGATCATTATGAACCTGTGTTGATGGGTAGACAATGTATAAAAATATAATTTGTATCGTTAGAGCACAAAGGGAAGGGGGACACCAATAGCTATATTGGAGCAAAGTTGTTATTTGCACTAGGAATTAAGTTTTTTATTTTAGTTAATATGCTAACTATAATCCCCATGGCAACCATGAAGATAATAATTCAAAAAATAGAAAAAAAAATGACTGGGGAATTAAAACGGTACACTAGAAAACATTTAACTAAAGCAGCAATAGAGGAATAGAATTAAAAAGACCTAAGACCTGTACAAAATCAGTTAGTAAATGGAGACATAACTCCTACCTTATCAGTAATTACATTAAATGTAATTGGAACAAACACTCCTATCAAAAGGCAGAGATCGGTAGAATGGATAATCAGTAGAATGTATAAGAAACAGTTATGTGCCATCTACAAGAGACACTTTAAGTACAAAGATACAGAAAAGTTGAGGGGCACCTCAACTGACCTTTAACCAGACTAAAAGACTCAAATTACTAAAATCCAAAGTGAGAGAGGATACTACTTACCACCCTTCACAGAAATAAAAAGGTAGCTGCACATATATACAGCCAATAGCAACTCAACGTCATTGGTCATTAGGGAAATGCAAAAAAAGCCACAATGTGGTATCACTTCACAACCACTGGAATGGCTATGATCAAAAAGACAGATAAAGTGTTAGCAAGGATGTGGAAAACTTGGAGCTTTCATACAATTGGTGGGAATATAGAATGGTGCAAATATTTTGGAAAACAGAAGTTGACACAGACACTAGTATGTGAATGTGCACAGCAGCATTATTCATAAAAAGATCACACATATATGATTGTATCCATATGGATCTCCAGAAGAGGCAAATCTATAGAGAAAGTAGATTAGTGGTTACCCATAGCTGAAAGAGTAAGGGTTAGAAATAGGATTAACTGCTAATGGGAATGGGGTTTCTTTGTTGGGTGATGAAAATATTCAAAATTTGTGGTTATGGCTCAACAACTTTCTTAATATACTCAAAACCACCACTTATACATTTTAAATGGGTGATGTTTATGGTGTGTGCATTATATCTCAAAAAGCTGCTTTCTTTGAAAAATGAACCATTAGTGGTAATGAACCAGACATTCCATTTCACATTTTTATCTTTAAAGAATTTATCCTTAAAGAATTAAGTTTTGGCACCTAAATTGTTAACATTTTATCATTTAACATTTGATGAGAGCAATGTTTACAAAAATCCCTTTTTTGTTTTTTAATAAATTTAGCTGGACAACTCAGCCAATCCGCACATTTAGCCCTCCAACTACCATACAATGTACTTGGTTTAGGTCGAAGTGCAAATTTTCTTGATCATCTGTATGTTGGCATTCCCCGTCCATCTGGAGAGAAGGTGAGTAAAAATGTATTGTTTACAATTAATCTGTCTTAAAATACTATTCAAATATCTAAATTCAACTATTTGAATTCAGTTGAATTTGAATCCAAATAATTAAATCTTTTTTAATCTCTTCAAGGAGCATATAGAAAAAGAGAAATAGGTAGTGACCTATCCAAGCTTATCTTACATAGAACACAGCATAATTTAAAGATAGTTTTCCACCACCTTTCATAAACCTCATGACCTCCTTTCCTGCTTTTTCTCTTCATCTTCATCTTCACTATCTAACATAAAATACATTTTATTGTATTTCTTGTCATACCTCACCTCCACTTGAATTTTAGCTTCAAGTAGCACTTGTACAATAGCACTGTGAACAGTGCCTGCTACACTTTCAATAAATATTTACTAAATTAATGAATCTATGAGACAGAAATATAATCCTTCCCTGAAAAGATCAAAAAAATTTTGCCAGCAAGGCCCAGGAGCCCTGTTTGGGGCTTAATATATATATAAATTTAGCTTAATCCACACCTAGGATTTCAATTAATTAAGGAGCACTTAGGGTTTTTTCTTATTTATTTAGAATAATTCTGTTTTTAAAGTATACTAGATGTTAATTGTTCTTAAATTCTTTTTCCAGTCTATACGAAAACAAGAGTGGACTGCAATCATTCCAAATTCCCAGCTAATTGTCATTCCATATCCTCATAATGTTCCTCGAAGGTAATGTCCTTGCTTGAACTGATCTTGGTAAAAATACTGTCAACTGAGAATCATTAGTACAGTTACATGTTTTTAAAACTCTCTCTGCTCCTGCTGTGTTCCCATGAGTCCCATCACTTTAAATGACTAAACATTCCTACACAAAAGGTCCCTGACTTTTTTTATGAAGAACAAATTAAACCTTGTTAGAAAAACAGCAAGTTAACTAATTAGGGATTTATACATATTCTGCTTCAATGAACTGATCTTTAGTTTACTAGCTATAAATTCTAAAATTTCAGAATGCTGAATTTTTTAATAAGCATTGATCTTTTAAATAAATGCTTGGGAAGTGTATATGTCCCACAGCGGTTAGGCATAAGTTTTAGAGTCAAACAGACCTTGGCTAGAAACTAAGATCTACCGCTGAGGGTCAGTCTCTGCACCTGTAAAGTGGGAGATAGATAGGTAGATACCTTAAAAGGATGTAGATGAAATGAACTTAAGACAGTGCCCAGCACTAAGTTTTCACTGAAAAGTGAAAACTGTTTTTTTTCCTTATTAGCAGAATATATTCCTTTTATAGGAATAGCATTTAAATCTAACTCCTTATCTTTGTTCAGTTTTCTTTAATTACTAGAGTGAGTGTACTATTTTTAAAAAGAAGGTGATAAAGGTATTGACTAACACTCAAATTTCACTGGGAAGACTACAAATTGTTCTTAAGGCTAGTCTGATGTCAATATGAAAAAATAACCAAAGAGAAAGTGTGTAATGTATCTATGCATATGTAACCAGTGAGGTCCTGCTTTGTTACATTTCTTCTCAAAATGGAGTCTGTATTGTTACGTATTAAATTTTTAGATGGAATTGAATACAATGATTTGCTAGATCCAGTTCATGCCACCTCATGAGCTGATTGTATACATCTTTTTCCCTCTCTGTTCAGTGAGGTCAGCTATGATGGGAGTATTTACAACATGAAAATTGGCAACTGCCAATCAGGTCTTTTTCCCCCACCCCAGAGAGCCAGTTTACCAGCATACCACAGGATGTCTCTTATGGTGGATTTAAGGGCTTTAGGACCAAACTACTTAAGAAAACAATTTATTACAACATTTGCTTGAAAAAAGATAACATCAGTAGAGGGGCACCTGGGTGGCTCAGTCAATGGAGCACATGACTCTTGATTTTAGGGTTGTGGGTTCCAGTCCCATGTCGGGTATAGAGATTATTTAAAAATAAAATCTTTTTTTAAAAAAGACAATATCACTAGAAACGATAATAGTCTGAGTTCAGATATTTTTTAATAAATCTGTATTATGTGTTTGTTATTTTTCTATACATGAAATTTATAACAAAACTAGAAAATCTGTATCATGAGTAGGAAAATTTATAAATTATGGTACTTCTGGATGTTGTAATATCATGACATAGAACAATCTCTTAAAATAGAATGATAAGGGACGCCTGGGTGGCTCAGTTGGTTGAGCGACTGCCTTCAGCTCAGGTCATGATCCCAGCGTCCTGGGATCGAGTCCCACATCGGGCTCCTTGCTCGGCGGGGAGCCTGCTTCTCCCTCTGCCTCTGCCTGCCACTCTGTCTGCCTGTGCTCGCTCTCTGGCTCTCTCTCTCTCTCTGAGACAAATAAATAAATAAAATCTTTAAAAAAAAAAAAAAATAGAATGATAAGGGGTGCCTGAGTGGCTCAGTGGGGTAAGCCTCTGCCTTCGGCTCAGGTCATGATCCCAGGGTCCTGGGATCTAGCCCCGCATCGGGCTCTCTGCTCTGCAGGGAGCCTGCTTCCCTTCCTCTCTCTGTCTACTTGTAATCTATCTGTCAAATAAATAAATAGAATAAATAAAATCTTTTTTAAAAAATAGAGTGATAAACGAAAGACAATAAAATGAAAATGCATTTTAGAGTATGTATAGTAAGAAACCATTTGTGATTTGAAAAAGATATATGTGCATATATGTCTATATATGTATAAAACATCTCTGGGCAGATATGTAAGAAATTGATAAGAATGACTGCTTCTGAGTAAGAAATTAAGGACTGGCCTTTCATCCAATTTTTTTCTTACCAAGATTCCTATTTTCATGGTTTCTTAAAGTCTATTTAAGAAGAACTACCAAAAAATCTCATGAAAGAACTTTTTTTTTTTAAGTATGATGTAAGGTACTGAGAATAGTTAACCTCAACTAACAGTATTTGTTTTCCTACTTTTGAATTTCCAGAAAATTCTATTATAGTTTTCTTTTATAATCTCAACATTTTTCATGTTTCTCTTGCTCTTTCTGAAGAAATGTTCTTTTCAAATTTATGTACATAATAAAAACTGAATTGATTTTAGTTTGAGGTATATTTTGAGATTATTGACTAGAGGCTAACTTATGGATCAATAAATTTTAATTATCCCAAAATAAGTCAATCGCTACTTGCTATTCATCAGAATGATCTTACTTTTATTAAACTTTTAAAATGAAAATAGGCTGAATAGATTAAAAAACAACACCCATCTATATTCTGCCTACAAGAGACTCACCTCTTGTGATGTAAAGACATGCAGAGGCTGAAAGTGAAAACAAGGGGAAAATGTTTCATGCAAATAGAAACCAAAAGAAGCTGGGTAATTGTACTTACCTCAGACTAAAATAGAATTTAAAACAAAGACTATGATAAAAGACAAAGAAGGGCATTACATAATAATACAGGAGTCAATCCAACAAGAGGATATAACAGTTGTAAATATTTATGCACCCAACACAGGAGCACCTTAATATATAAAGCCACCATTAACAGACCTAAAGGGAGAAATTGACAGTAATGCAATAATAGTAGGTGACCTTAAAATGAAAATATATCTATTACCTATTTTCAGAGAGAACAGAATTCTTTGTATATAACCACCTACAGTGTTGATGATATTAGACCCCAATTTTAAGCTTTTCAAAGTATCCAAGTGCTATATTATGTGGACTGTTTTAAAACAAAGAGCTAGTTCTATTTATACTAAAGTCTGTCTATTGCCATTAACACTGAGGTACTAAAAGTGATTTTTTTAAAAAGATTTTAATTTATTTGACAGACAGAGATCACAAGTAGGCAGAGAGCCAGGTGGGGGTTGGGGGTAGGGGACAGACTCCCTGCTGAGCAGAGAGCCCAATGTGGGGCTTGATCCCAGGATCCTGAGATCAGGATCTGAGCCAAAGGCAGAGGCTTAACCCACTGAGCCACCCAAGTGCCCCTAAAAGTGATTTTGGTTTTTTGTTGTTGTTTTTTTTTAAGATTTTATTTATTTATTTGACAGACAAGTAGGCAGAGAGGCAGGCAGAGACAGAGAGGAGGAAGCAGGCTCCCTGCTGAGCAGAGAGCCTGATGTGGACCCTGGGATCATGACCTGAGCCGAAGGCAGGGGCTTTAACCCACTGAGCCACCCAGGCGCCCCCCTAAAAGTGATTTTGTAAGAAGTCTCAACATCATTGTAGTAATGTAAACTCTCCAACATGACACAGAAATGATACAAGTGTTTTTACACAAGACATCTCACTACACCCACTGAGATACATGGCTCTTTTAGCTGGCCATAGTACCTGTGTAAACAGGGGTCAAAAAATAAGGTGATAGGAGATCTTCTCAAAATCATGTAACTGTGCAGCCTTAGAGTCAAGGTTTCAAATTCAGCAAGTAAATTAAGATGTAAAAACAATGTCTAAGATTGTCCTAAGTGTCCTTAGTAAGTTTATTTAAGAATAATTCTCATGGGATCAAAGAAAAATAATGAAGCATCTCATCAAAAATTCTATCCAGTTCTCTGAGTAAAATCTGAACTCTGCAGTATCATCAATATTCTTAGCCCTATCTAAATTTAATTGCTGTTGTTTATTTATAGTGAATGGATAGATGGGAAAGTGAATTAATGGATGAATCAACTGATTCATTAATTAATAGCTATTTGCTTTTCAGTCTCAGTAGAATTTTATTATTTTTCAGATAAAATGTGTAATTTTAGTGATTCTTTTTTATCTGCAGCTGGAGTGCCAAACTGTATCTTACACCAAGTAACATTGTTCTACTGACCGCTATAGCTCTCATCGGTGTCTGTGTTTTCATCTTGGCAATAATTGGCATTTTACATTGGCAGGAAAAGGTTTGTTCGTTTAAATGAAACATTAACTTTTGTTAATTTGTATTAGTAATATATTGCTCTTTAAAAACACTATATTTTAAACTTTCTTCAAATGACTAAGATTTTGTGATTTTTCACATTCTATCCATAATATCCTCTTATTGATTATACTTTCTTTCATCTCTTTAAGTTATTAATGTCTCTTAGCAATTCATACAAATCACAAGAAATTATTTTAAAACTTCAATGCTGTATAATAGTAATAAAATGATCACCCAGAAATTACTGGGTATATTGAAAAACTTAGAAATAATTTCATGAAGGCCTGAAAAATGATATTTTTTTTTTTAACAAGCCTGTGTTTCTTGTCTACTGATAAAGCCATGAACACATTTTTCCAGGAATAACATCTATGGCTATATAAAGAATTAGAGCACAGAGAGGTTAAATGATTTTCTCAAGGTTTGGGTGGAAGTTAACAACTAAAGTAATAAACATCTTTTTCATCTATAAAGTATGCTTTGTACTAAACTAAATATTTTTTTCTTTAGTATCAACCCTAAATAATAATTAAAAACAACACTTCAAGTGTAGATTTTTTTATACAGTGTTTATGAGGAAGAAAACAGAGGCTATCACATAAATTTACTAGCAGTTTAGATATAAATTGAAAAAGCTAATTTCTGTGAAAATGTGAATATGAATTAAGTACATGAATTAATATGAATATATATTAAAGCACATGACTAGCAGTTTCCAGCAGTGTTCCCGAAAAAGGGCTTCTTCGTCCCATAAAAGTGTTTTCTTTTGGAATGTCTTTGGATTGTCATGTCCATCATAACTTTTTGGTAACTAAATTTACTGTGTATTTTAGCTGTTTTAACTTAGGAAAAAGAGATCTTAATTATGATAAATATTCATAGCTTTGTCTCTTCCTAAAAAATTACTCCTTTATACCTCAAAAATGACAACAGAAACTTATAAAGTCAGTTAATTTTAAGATTGCAACTTAAGACATAAAGTAAAGGATGACCCTACATACTTTTGTCCAAAAGTGTCAGAACATAGTCTGAAGTACTACATAGCTCTAGACCTATAAAGGAAAGGAAATTAATTTCATTAATTTCTCAGATGATCTGATTATAGTGTAAACATTGTGAACTTAAAATAATGATGCAGTGGATAAAAATTGAAATTAATATACAGATACGGATTTGACCATGTATACTCTCCTGTGATACTATGGTTCATCTCCTACCTCTTTGACCACTTCTCTTTCACCTAGATGGGTGCTCCTTTCTACCATTTCCTAACCACAGTGTCTACCCTAAGCCATCTTCTTTCTACACTTTTCCTGCCAATTTTATCCAAAACCACAGTTTCAAGCTATTACCTCAAATATCCCTAACACTCATCTGTCCCTAAAGTTCTCTTAGCCCATTTCCAGCTGTCTCCATGACATCTTTACCTAAATCACTTAACAAGCACCTTAATATTTTAAAGCTTTTTCTCTCTGCTTTCCTACTTACCTGTAAAATTTGATCAGTTGCCCTCTGATTCTGCTTCCATGATGATCCATGCAGCTGACTCCATTTCTGCATTTCTACTCCCAGGGCTTTAGGTTCAGCTCCTTGTCCTGTCCAGTCCTGCCTTACCTCCCTGAATCCATTCTCTCTCTTTTTGCTCCATTGATCACATTGCTGCCATCTAACTCATCATCAGATTTAGCCTTAGTCATGTCACTCCTCTGCTCAAAAATCCCTGCCTAAAATGTGTCAACTCCTTAGCCTAGCCTTCATAGAACTTCCATGTGACTCCACCATATACCTTTCCAACCTCGCTTCTTACCAGCTGCTTTCACATATTCCCTCCTCCTGCCCAACTTCCATGATTGCACCTGTTCTACCCCCAGCTTGGAAGGAGTGCCTCTCCCCCTCCATTTCCATTAACACCATCTTTTCAAAGCTTTCCCTTTCCTCACTCCAACCTAGAAGTAATGTCTCTCCAAGAATATTAGTGACAGTTTTCACTTTTTTCCCTGAAATACAGTTATTCAGTATGTTTTGGTTTTTTCTTTACGTTTTTTGAGAACACGATACAAAACTGAAGATTTTTTTAGTCCCTCAAAATACCAAGCACAGTACTTTGCTGGGAGTGGAGGGTCAATGAATATATGCTAAATCAATAGGTTAAGGCTAAGATAACTAATGTACCTTACCTAGATTCATTTATTACTATTAGTGCTTATAATGGGAAAAATATAGTTTCATCCTTGTAGAATCTAATGTTTACTACTACTTTCAAATAAATAATAAATGATAACAAGCTAAGTATTTAAAGAACATTTCTTATTGGTTTTTAAAATTAACTAGTGGGTTATTAATTATAAAATGCTACTGTAAACTATAAAAATCTATAAGATTATTATGTGATAAAATCACATCTTTTATCTACTATTTGCTTAGAGATTTGTTTTTTTAATTACTTTATATTTAAGAAATGAGTGTTTTCTTGACATTTTCCTGTTATTTATAAACTAATCTAAAATTCTTTTTCAGAAAGCAGATGATAGAGAAAAACGACAAGAAGCGCATCGCTTTCATTTTGATGCTATGTGACTTGCCTTTAATATTACATAATGGAACGGCTATTCACTTGATTAATTGAAACACTAAATTTGGCTAATAGAAGAAAATAAGAGATTTTGAGTATTATTTATAAATGATGTACCCTTTGGTAATTATTGAAAAGTATTCAAATAAATATGGTCTGAATGTGTCACAAGGTCTTTTTTTAAAGCACTTTGTATACAATAATTTGGGTTATTTAAATGTGTTGTACATTTTTGTTACTTTGTGGAATGTGTTGCATGTTCTCAGGTGTTTCTGTATTTATAATCTTACTAGAATAATGATGATGGGAAAAGACATGTATAAATAAAAATAAATGAGCAGGGATTTTTATGTTCCACTTGAATTGGTCTTGCTTCTTATTCTAACAGTACAAATTACGCCTTTGTGAATGTATCACAGATAACGTTATTTCACTTTAGTCACAGCAGGTGATGACACATGGGCTAGAGCTTAGATACTCTGGCTTTGGAATTGCAGTCCAGCGGGCTTGCCTTAAATTCCTGGTTCCACCACTTCCAAGCTGTTTGAATTTGGTTGTTAACCTCTGTGAGCCTAAATTTTCTTGTTTACAAATGGGGCTAGTAATACTACTCAGCTTGGGTTTGTAAACATCAGATGAGATGATGGATGTGGAGTGCTTAGCTTGGTGCCTAGCACAGAGTTAGTTAACTGCTCAATAAGTGGTACTTGTCATGATTACTATTATTGGTTTGTTTTTTTTTACAAAGTTCTAAAACTAATTATCAAAATATATAGACTCAATAGAATGTAATTTTCAAGCATGAGGAAATCATATTCTTTGGGAAACCTGAATTCTTAGTGGTTGGCATCTTATATGACAATTTATTACTTGCTCATATTAACTAAAAATTATAGTACCCTGCAAGAATTAATATGCACTAAAATTTTTCATTTCAACACTGATCGTTATCATGTGATAATGAAGAACATTTGATTTCTTGAAAGGAAACTGCTATAAATAGCATCTAAGAATGCAAATCTTCAACCACATTTTTATGCTCAAAAGCATAGAGTCTCTAATTTACATTCAGACTTCAGTGCAAATTTTTGTGAACTTCACCTCACCAAAAAGTTACTTTAAGACTTAAATCTAAGACTGGGAAAAGTTTATATATCAATGTTAATTTTCTAATGTGCAATGGACATGTGATGGCTATAAAACACAAAAACTTACCTAATTTTGTTCTTCGTGTTATTTTTTTTCTTTACAGTTCATTGAGAATGGCATGTGTATAAGTGGTTTACTTTGTGTATCTGAGCATGTTAATATGTCTCCTTAATAAATACTGTGTATTGAAACAAAGTATTTTGGTGAGTTTGTAAATATTTTTTAAGTATAAAGTCTAAATCACTTATCTGCACCATGAGACAAAGGTAAAGTCTCACCCATTGCCTCCTTGTGAGTTCACGCAAGATAGGAATCCCCTGACTACAGTACTCCCTTACTTTACGAAACAGTTATCAACAGCAACACTGCCAGGCACACACTGACCTAAAGACTGTTAGGCTGAGTATCTCTCAAATAATACAGCATGAGTTTTAAAACTCACTTGGAGTCAGGGTCTATAAGGAGTATATTATAAGCCAATAAAATGTTAAAGAGAAAAAAAGAAAAAGAAGAAGAATGAATACTTCACAACTCCTTTAATAAGGTTAATATTTCCCTAATAGCAAAACCCAGTACATTACAAGAAAACTACATACCAATATTCCTCATAACATAGCTGCAAAAATCCTCAACAAAACATTAGCAAATTGTATCCAGAAATATATAAACAAATAATATGTAATGACGAAGTGGGTTTCATCCAGAATGCAAAACTAATTTCACTATTTGAAGGGGGAAAAGCAGTATAATTCACCATATTAATAAATCAGAAAAACCACCTTTTATCTTCTCAATAGACACAGAAAGAAAACTTAAGAAATGTAGCATCCATTCCTGATTAAAAAAAAAAAAAATCTAGACAAACTATGACTAGAATTTCACTAACTGTAAAAGGCATTTTTTTTAAGAATCTGCAGCTAAGGGGTGCCTGGGTGGCTCAGTGGGTTAAAGCCTCTGCCTTCAGCTCAGGTCATGATCCCAGGGTCCTGGGATAGAGCCCCGCATCAGGCTCTCTGCTCGGCAGGGAGCCTGCTTCCTCCTCTCTCTCTGCCTGCCTCCGTCCCTACTTGTGATCTCTCTGTCAAATAAATAAACAAAATCTTAAAAAAAAAAAAAAAAAAAAAAAAAAAAAAAAAAAAAAAAAAAAAAAAAAGAACTGAAGCTAACAACATACTTAATGGTGAGAGACTGAATGCTTTCTCCCAATGATGAGGTACAAGACAAGGATATCCTCTCCCATGGTTACTTTTCCACATAGTACTAGAAATCTTAACTAAAGTAATAATCCAAGAAAAGAAAAGGCATACAGATTGGAAAAGAAAAAGTAAAACTATCCCTATTAGTAGATGAGATGAGTGTCTAGACACACACACATACAAAATACATCCTAGAACTAAGTGAATTTAGCAAGTTTAGCAGGACACAAGGTCAACACAATCATTTAATATATAAACATCATGAGCAATTGGAAATAGAAAATTTTTAAATACTATTTAAAAGGGATACAATAATGAATTTTTTAAAGATTTATTTATTTAAGAAAGGGAAAGAGAGAAAGAGAAAGAACACGCAAGCATGGTGAGGTGCAGAGGAAGAGGGAGCCCGTTGCCAGGTTCGATCCCAGGACCCTGAGATCATGACCAAAATCAAGAGTTGGCCGCTTAACTGACTGAGCCTCCCAGGCGTCCCTGAAATTCTTATGTAGAACTATAATGAAGCATGCATGGGATTTGTATGCAGAAAATTACAAAATGCCAATGAAAAATCAAGGAAGACTTGAATGTAAAGACACTGTGTTCATGGATTGGAAGATTCAACCTAGTAAAAATGCCAACGTTCCACAAAGGGATCTAAAGATTTAATACCATCCCTATCAAAATCCCAGCAGTATTTTTTGTAGCTATAGACAAGAGGATTGTAAAAATTTATATAAAAGAGTGAAGGAAATGGAACAGCTTAAAATTATTTTGAAAAAGAAGGCAAAGCTGGAGGAATCAAACTGATTTTAAAACTTCCAGTGAGTCTTTATAATAAAGTTATAGTAACCAAGATAGTATGGTATTGACAAAAAGACACATAGAGCAATGACAATAAAACAGAATAGAGGATCGAGAAAAAAACCTACGCAAATAAAGCTATTTGATCTTTTATACTTTTGCAAAAGTGATTCGGTGGAAGGCAGTCTTTTCAACAGATAGCGTTAGAACAATTGGCCAAATATAGGCAAAGAAAAAAAGGAGCTCAATCTAAATCTCACACCCTCTATGACAAATTAACAAAAATGGATCATAAACTGGGGCACCTGGGTGGCTCATTTGGTTAAGCGTCCAACTCTTGGTTTCAGCTCAGGTCATAATCTTAGGGTCGTGAAAACACAGAGCCTGTGTAAGATTCTCTCCCTCTCCTTCTGCCCTTTTCCCCCATGCGCGCACTCTCTCTCAATAAGTAGATCTTTTTTAGAAATAGATCACAAACGTAAATGTAAAACATAAAACTATAAGACTTTTAGAAGAAAACATAGAAGAATATCTTCATGAACTTCATGAATATTGTCATGAGTTAGGCAAAAAGTTCTTAGAAATAACACCAAAAGTATGATCCATAAAAGAAAATATTGACAAATTTGACTTCTAAATTAAAGACATTTTCTTTGCCAAAACCACTTTCAAGACTATGAATAGACAAGCTGCATATGGGAAGAAAATATTTGCAAATTACATCTCCATCAATGGACTTATATCCAGAATGTATAAAGAATTCCTAAAAGACAGCAGTACAGGGGCACCTGGGTGGCTCAGTGGGTTTAAGCCTCTGCCTTCAGCTCAGGTCATGATCCCAGGGTCCTGGGTTTGAGCCCCACATCGGGCTCTCTGCTCAGCAGGGAGCCTGCTTCCTCCTCTTTCTCTCTCTCTGCCTGCCTCTCTGCCTACTTGTGATCTCTGTCCTGTCAAATAAATAAATAAATAAATAAATCTTTTTTAAAACAAAAAGTCAGCAGTACATAACAACCCAGTTTAAAAGTGTGCAAGTACTGGGACATGTCACTAAAAAAGATATATAAACGGCAACTGATGAAAAGATACCACACACCATTAGCTGTTAGGTGAGTGAATATTAAAATCATAAAGAAATACAATTACACACCTACTATAACAGCTAAAACAAAAAATATTGACAATTCTAAGTGTTGACATGGATGAGGAACAGAAGCAACTGGAATTCTCATACTTCTGATAGGAAGGCAGAAGTGGTAAGACCACTCCAGAGAACAATTTGGTGGTATCTAAAGTCAACTGCATTTTTTTCTTTTTTTTTTTTTAATTTATTTATTCCTCAGTGAGCACAGGCAGACAGAGTGGCAGGCAGAGGCAGAGGGAGAAGCAGGCTCCCCGCTTAGCAAGTAGCCCAATACGGGACTCAATCCCAGGACCGTGGAATCATGACCTGAGCCGAAGGCAGCCGCTTAACCAACTGAGCCACCCAGGCGTCCCTCAACTGCATTTTTATATATGAACAAATTGGATACAAAATGGATTTTAAAACAGGTAATATTTATAAACTCATCAAAGTCAGCTACCCATGAACAACACAAGATGTATCACATCTCTGCAGGGTCAATTATAAAACTTTCTTCAGAAAATTAAGAAATCTTCAATAAATGTACATTTATACTATGTTTTTGGACAGGATGACAAAGTATTGTAAAGATGTCAAATCATCCCCAACTCTATTCAATATCCCAACAGAGTTTTGTTGTAGTAGCTGCTAAACTTGATAAGCTGTTTCTAAAATGTATACAGAAATACAAAAGGCCAAGAATAGCCACAACTATCTTGAGAAAGAACAAGACCTTGCTCTGTCAGATATCAAAACTTAATTTAAAGTTATAATGATTAATACAGTATAGTATTAGTGAAGAGACAAATGGATTCCAAACCTAAATGTGCAATGCAAATTTATAAGCTTTTAGTATTTAATATACATAAATAACGTCATGATCCTGGGGTAAGGATGGGTTTCTTATTCAGGTCACTAAAAACACTAAAGGGAGAGGGAAGGCAAGATGGCGGAGAAGTAGCAGCTGAGACGACATCAGGTAGCAGGAGATCAGCTAGATAGCTTATCAAAACATTGCGAACACCTACAAATCCAACGGGAGATCGAAGAGAGGAAGAACAGCAATTCTGGAAACGGGAAATCGACCACTTTCTGAAAGGTAGGACTGGCGGAGAAGTGAATCGAAAGCGACGGGAGGAT
>PISX010031938.1:0-16918 GCA_004024625.1 Mellivora capensis
AAAAATGTTCATCATCACTAGCCATCAGGGAGATTCAAATTAAAACCACATTGAGATACCACCTCACACCAGTTAGAATGGCCAAAATTAGCAAGACAGGAAACAACGTGTGTTGGAGAGGATGTGGAGAAAGGGGAACCCTCTTACACTTTTGGTGGGAATGCAAGTTGGTGCAGCCACTCTGGAGAACAGTGTGGAGATTCCTCAAGAAGTTAAAAATAGAGCTTCCCTATGACCCTGCAATTGCGCTACTGGGTATTTACCCCAAAGATACAGATGTGGTGAAAAGAAGTGCTATCTGTACCCCAATGTTTATAGCGGCAATGGCCACGGTCGCCAAACTGTGGAAAGAACCAAGGTGCCCTTACACGGACGAATGGATAAGGAAGATGTGGTCCATATACACTATGGAGTATTATGCCTCCGTCAGAAAGGATAATACCCAACTTTTGTAGCTACATGGATGGGACTGGAAGAGATTATGCTGAGTGAAATAAGTCAAGCAGAGAGAATCAATTATAATATGGTTTCACTTATTTGCGGAGGATAACAAATAACACGGAGGACATGGGGAGATGGAGAGGAGAAGGGAGTTGAGGGAAATTGGGGGGGAGATGAACCATGAGAGACTATGGACTCTGAAAAACAACCTGGGGGGGTGGGAGGTTGGGGAAGCCAGGTTGTGGGTATTATGGAGGGCATGCATTGCATGGATCACTGGGTGTGTTGTAAAACTATGGATTCTGTTATGCTGAAAAGAAATGAAATTTAAAAAAAGAAGCTAGTTTTTTAATGAAATGTAAAATAAATATCTAAATCATTGTTAAAACATGATCACATAATCACACATAGCCACGTACCTCAATTCATTTACTAGACAAACATTTTATTATTGTTATGTTTTATAGTACAAATTTAGGGTGTCTGAAGACAGCAAGAAAGAGAATTGATCTTAGAAATATCAAAATGAAGAGTTGCTTCATGATTTAAAAATAGAAATATAATTTAAAGCATTAAAAATATTACAAGATACAGGGGTGCCTGGGTGGCTCAGTGGGTTAAAGCCTCTGATTTCAGCTCAGGTCATGATCCCAGGGTCCTGGGATAAAGCCCCACATCAGGCTCTCTGCTCCGTGGAGAGCCTGCTTCCTCCTCTCTCTCCCTGCCTGTCTCTCTTGCCTACTTGTAATCTCTGTCAAATAAATAAAAAAAATCTTTTAAAAATATTATAAGATACATTATGTGAAAATTCTAGAAATATAAATAGGGAACAGAAAAGAATTAGTATCCTTAGAGATAAATAAAAATCTTTATCAGATGGCCACAATCATGGAACAATTTTTCATATAAATTTTATTTTATCCAGATCTATAAAATAAGAGTACTTTTAGATTACATATATGCATATATACATATATATAGTTATTCAGAGATAGTGATTATTATTAATGAGTGCTAATTATTGGGGCACCTGGGTAGCTCAGTGGGTTAAGCCTCTGCCTTCAGCTCAGGCCATGATCTCAGGGTCCTGGGATCCAGCCCTGCGTCAGGCTCTCTGCTCAGGAGGAAGCCTGCTTCCCCCTCTCTCTCTGCCTGCCTCTATGCCCACTTTTGATTGCTCTCTCTCTCTGTCAAATAAATAAATAAAATCTAAAAAAATGAGTGCTAATTATTGATTAATAACTGAAAAATATAGACCATTCACACGAAAAACACAAAAGTATATACCAAAATAATATCATGAGAAAAATATCCTAATTAATGTTGGCAACTCTTTAGATAGTGGATTGCTTTTATCCTTAAATATGCTAGATTTAAAATAAAAACTTTGTAATTAGTTATACCATATATACATATATCTCAGACTTTTAAAAAAACTGGACAAAGTGACTATAGTAATAGATACACTTATCTCTCAATTTGAGAGTAAAAGAATGTCCAAGGTAGTCATTATATTATCTTGGATGTTGATTTAATCTCAAAAAACACTTTATCTAGGCTTCCTAAATTTACTCACCAATAGCCCAAAATCCCTGCCATGAATCTACCATATTATTTCGCTTACTTGATTTTCTTTGTGTTTTTGGAGGCATGCAGAAACTCCTGCTAAGGTACTAATAAAAGTGCAATGACAAAGAGAGAGACAGACACAGAGAGTGAGATCCCAAAAGAAATTAACAGCCCTCTTACTGCTAATTAAAAGCTTTTTGCTTTCTCTCCACATGGCCAGTACAGCTGCTTCACATCCTATCCCTGCAAAGCAAACACATAAATTCCAAGACAATATTGAAAGCAGCACCTGGTTCTGGGTGCACCTGCCGTGATTAGAGTATATTTCATACTGTCAGTAAATTAACATTTTCAGGGGCCCCAAAAGATACTTTTTTTTTTCCTCATTCAACTTCTTCCACTGTCCCCAGTGGTAAAGAATCAGTAGTTTTGCTTCCATTTTTGATACTAAATATATCATATTTTTGTTTGCTTCACTAATGCAGACACCTGCCTCCTGCTGTAAATGCTGTGTTCCAGCTCTAAAAGATTTCCCCAGGGCTTCCCATTCAAGTATTGGCTTGTAACTATGGCTTAATATCATGTCAAAATCTCTTAAGGAAGATACAGCCTGTCAAGTCATTTCAAGATTGAATCTTCATCTACTGAGATTCCGAAACCATCCTTTGACTGTTTGAAGCATGAGCAGGCAAATAAAAGGCTAACAAGTCAGTTGTAAAGATAATAGCTAACAGCATGCATTCTCCTTTCCCTCCCCCTCTTTCCATTAAATATTGATAAAGAATAAGGGAGCAGACGGCAGGACCCCAGTCTTCATTATATATAAACAGGTCAGAGGAAACTTAAAACTCTAGGGTTTCAGATAAGGAAGGCAAAAAATATCTCCAACACCCTGTGAGTGTTCAGGCATCTCTGAAACATGGATGAGATGTCAGTTTTCTGAAGGAAATACTTCTACAGGTTCAGGATAAGGGTGTTTCTGCTAAAATGTATAATTTTTGAAAAAAATATTCATTACATGCGAGGATCAAAGGAAATATTTATTTGTATTAATAATGATAAAAATTTGATATTCCAAAAGAGAGTCTTTACTCCATAGTAACAGTTCTTCAGTACTGTAATTATACTGATCTGTCCCAGTCAAGTGAATATTTGATATTTTAATATTACCAAAATGAAAGCAAATTCTTGGAGGTAAATTTTACAACACTAAATAAAAAACAAATCTTACAAGAAAAAAAAAGATATTCATTACATTATGTGCCCTGAGCACTGTTACATAACTGATAAATTATTGAACACTGGATCTAAAACTAATGATGTACTATAAGATAGCTAATTGAAAGTTAAATTAAAATAAAAAAATTCAAGGGAGTTGAGGGAAACTGGGGGGGAAATGAACCATGAGAGACTATAGACTCTGAAAAACAACCTGAGGGTTTTGAAGGGGCGGGGGGTGGGAGGGTGGGGGAGCCAGGTGGTGGGTATTGTGGAGGGCACGCATTGCATGGAGCACTGGGTGTGGTGTAAAACTATGAACTCTGTTACGCTGAAAAGAAATTAAAAAAAAAAAGAAAAAAAAGAAAAAAAATATATTGAATTTTGTTGGTATGTTAAAAAAAAAAAAAATTCATTGTATTAGAAAAAATAAATTACATCCACTTCTAAGCCCACTGCTGACTTGGCGGTAGTTGGTTTGAGGAGTAGTAGGAAATTCTTTACAAGTGTGGAAGAGCATCAACAAATCTTATGGATTCTGGTAGATAGGAAGTTCTACATATTTATGCACAGGTTTGTCAGTTCTACATATTTGAGTTAATTCAGATTAATCAAATCACATTAGTGGCAGGTGAAAATTTTAATCTTTGTGTTTTTGGAAATTCAAAATTTTCAAAATAGAGAATAAAAATCTGGTGCCTATTAATCCAATCATCTCTGTCATTGCATAGAACCAAAATGTGAAGGATGTTTAAAAAATATTTTTGGTAAATACTCATAAAGGCATTTTAAAAGTTGACCTTACTGTAGCTTCATAGGTTGGGTGGCCTGATTTTGAAATCCCTCTCTATTTTCTATAGTTGATTATCTATGAAAGCAAGAATGACTGACAATTAGGTACCACAGTAAAATATATATAACTTTTCTTCAAAAACTGTTCTTCCTAAAGGTACAGAGAAAAAATCTTTCTTTGTAAAAACAGAATAATTTGCCCAGACAAAAAAATCCATTGATTCACTTTGGTATTATAAGGGCTTTATCAACCTTCATAAATAGAGCTACCTTTTAAAAAGTGGGAAGAAGGAAGCCTAGAGAACCTAGACTGTGCATTTAGACATTGCTAGCAGCTTCCCCTTCCTTTTTCTATAGTAACATCTTTAAATTAGATCCACATTTATTTTAAAATTATTTTAAAGATCCAAAGTTATTTTAAAGTTATTTTAAAGAAAAGAGAGTAGGTAATTGTGTTTCTGTATTACAGGGTTCATTAGTTATTGTGTAGGAAGAAAGGCAAGACCATTTCTATATAGCTATAATATTTTATTCTCAAATATTAATAATCTCTCTGATTTTGGAATCTATGCTAGGCTTAAAATAAGAGTTTAAAATATACTTGTTTATATTACTCAGTGCTTATATTGCAAATGCATCCAAAACCTCACTATAGTGAACCTATTTCAAAATTCATGTGATGTTCAATATCACTCATCACAGGGAAATACAAATTAAAAAAAAAAACTACAATGAGATATCACCTCATATTTGTCAGAATGGCTAAAATTAACAACACAGGAAACAGCAGATGTTGGCAAGAATGAAGAGAAAGGAGTCCCTCTTGCACTGTTGGTGGGAATGCAAACTGGTACAACCATTCTGGAAAACAGTATGGAGGTTCCTCAAAAAGTTAAAAATATAACTACCCTAGGATCCAGCAATTGCACTACTACATACTACTTACCTAAAGAATACAAAAATACTAATCCATTGATGTTTATAGCAGTATTATCTACAATGGTCAAATTATGGAAGTAGCCCAGATGTCATCATCTGATGAATGGATAAAGAAGATGTGTGTTTTGTGTGTGTGTGTGTGTGTGTGTGTGTACACACACACACAGTGGAATATTACTCAGCCATCAAAAAGAATGAGATCTTACCATTTGGAATGGCATGGGTGGAGCTAGGGACTATTATGCTAAGTGAAACAATTCAATCAGAGAAAGATAAATACCATATTATTTCACTTCTATGTGGAATTTAGGAAACAAAACAGATGAATATAGGGGAAGGGAAGGAAAAATAAGATAAGATAAAGAGAGGGAGGCAAACCATAAAAGAGTCTTAACTGTAGGAAACAAATTGAGGGTTGCTGGAGGGGAGGTGGGTGTGGAGGGATGGGGTAATTGAGTGATGGGCATTAAGGAGGACACCTGATATAATGAGCACTGGGTGTTATATACAACTGACGAATCACTAAATTCTACCCTTGTAACAACTAAATTGAATTTAAATTAAAAAAAGTTCTTGTCAAACCAGTATCCTTTGATTTTCATTTTAAAACTTAATATGATTTCACTTAGGTGTAGATTCTAGAAAACAAAACAAATAAACAAACAAAACAAAACAGACTCATAGGTAGAGAAAACAAACTGTTAGTTACCCGAGTGGGGAAGATTTTGGGGGCAAGCAAAATAGGTAAAGGGGATCAAGAGGTACAAAATTCCAGATATATATATATATATATATATATATATATATATATACACATACACACACATATATGTGTATATATATACACACATACATACATACATATGTATATGTATCATGGAGAAGTAATGTACAGCTTGGAGGATATAGCCAATATTACTGTAATAACTTAGAATGGTGAAGATGGTAAGTAGATTTATCATGGGAATCATTTAGTAAAGTATAAAAATACTGAATCACTATGATATACACCTAAAACTAATAGGACATTGTATGTCAATTATACTTCAATTAAAAAAAAACTTAACAGGAATTTCTTCAGTCCTAGGTTTATGAAAGTTTTGAGAGCCATTCATTTCTCAATTCATTTCATCTCTCCATTCATTTGCTTTCCAGGAGACAGATATCTGAACCAAAAGAAGCACATCAGGTAATTTTGTTTTTTATTAACCAGCAGCAATTTCTAATGGGTTTGGCCACTAATAAATTTTCACCACCTCCTGGAAGAACTCTTGCTTCTATATTATTATTATCATCATCATCATCATCATTATTATTATTATTACTGTGCTTATCTTTCTAAATGGCATAACCTTCAGACAATTTCAGATTGCAGTCGCTACTTTGGGGGAAGTTTTGACAAGATTATTCATTTGATAGGTAGGTACTTAAGAACAAAAAAGAAACAGGAATTCTATTTCTTACCTAAGCAAAAGTGAGATACTTTAACCTAGTAGACACCTTTCCATTTCCATATTCAGGCAATAGTAACAACCCACATTCTAATACTACACTCTTGAAGGAATTGTCAAAGACAAGCTACTTGATCAAACTGTCTCTGTCTTTTGAAATGTGTGAGATCTATACACATAAAATCTTATTCCCCTCATTGCTAAGGTACGATAATTAGCCTTTTCACAATGGTAATTACATGTATATTTCTATTTGTGCAATTGACTTCCTCTAATTTCTCCTCTTCTTTTCTTTCTCTCATTCTTCTCTGGGAAACTTTAATTAGCAATAATAGCACTTTGGTTAAACCTCATTGGCTATGATACTGCCATTGCTCAAAGTTTCTCCAGGAAACTTTAATAACTAATTAATACAAATAAAATTACTCCCAATATGCTATTTGAAAGTTACATTTTAAAGTACTCAAGCTAGCTCAATACTGATGAATCCTGAAATTTGTTCAAGATAATTCATCAAATACAATAGTATATGGTTATCATTAATCCACACTAGGCCCTCTGAATACCTTTGATCTGATTATTGAGTTTGCACATATTTACCTGTTATGGTTTGTGTAGTTCCCTTTGGTGGTGATTATAAAACTGACAGCCAAGAGGAAAAACCACTGGAATATTTCACCTTTACTACAAAGACATATGATTTATTTCCAACTTAACTGGTCCTAGATGCATTATATTAAGCAGAATTCTTATAATGGTTTTAAAAAACCCAGGTCTAAGTATGGTACTCTCAGTGGCCTTCAAAATAAGAATTAGATTCATGACAGAAAAGTCTATCAGTTACAACTCACAGAGCAACAGAGCAAGGTTATTTTTATGTTGGAAAGTGATGTCTGTCACCAGTACAGTTCCTGAAAAGACCGAGGGAACATTTAGATCAGTCAATTTCCCCTCTCAGGAAAGTAGAGTTTTTAATAACTTAATCCAAGAATTAAAAAAACAAACAACAAACCTAAGCCTCAATTTGAGGAGCCCTTTTTATAAAGGAAGCATAACACATGAAACTCAGTTCAATTGCCCAAGATCAAACACTATGCAGTAGATATTCAACAAATAAATGCTAATATCCCATAAATATCCTCAGTGAAGTTTCTAAAATTTAAACCTACATTTTCTAAGTTCCAGTCTGTTCCTTGCCTGCTACACTTTGTTCAGTTTTAGTTCCAATTTTTGACACTTGCCTGAATGTTCCTTGGTTGAATGGTCATTGAGAAAGAGGAGGCCAAATCCAGTTTCAGATTTTAAATCTGATCCTATCTGATATATGCAACACAACGGACAAACCCTGTTTTTCTACTGCCTAATTTGTGCATTGTGTATTTATAATTTAGATTCTATCAGCATATAATTTTCTTGCCTGAATGAGTAAGGGAATATAGTGCTTTCTGGGTATGTGTGTGTGTGTGTCTGTGTATGTGTATTTATCTACTCTTTATTTATATCCCCCTTCTTTCTGGAATTAATATAAATATATGTTATATTTATGTATACATGTTCATATGTACTTATGAATATATACTTGTATATATATACATATGTAAGTGAAATGTAGATATATATACATATATAGATTACAGATGTACATAAAATATATTTATATATAAATGTATATTTATATATACATAAAATATAGATACTTAATGTATATTTGGGTTTAATTGGGTGAAAATCATATAAGTACTGCTTGTTGAGATATAAAGGACAGTCAACAAAGAATTCAGAACAATTTAAAGGGATTGTCAGTTCATTGTATTCATACCATCTACACTCATCACTCACGCTCCCATCTACTACCACAGAACTCCACTGGTTTGAGGATGTGGATAATATAGACCCACTACTCTGCACTACCCCAAAACATCTTTTCCCTTACATTACCAGTGGTTACTTGTTCTCTGATAACCTATCACTGTAACCTGTAAGATGTTCTGTTAAGTTAGAACTATAAATGCAGAGAACAAACTGATGATTGCCAGAGGGGAGGCGGTAGTGGTTTAGGCAAAATGGATGAAGGGGAATGGGAGATATAGGCCTCCGGTTATGGAATGAGGAGGTCACAGAAATAAAAAGCAAAGCATAAGGAATACAGTCAATTATATTGTTAATAGCAATGTAATGGGGCAGACAGGTGATAGCTGCACTTGGAGTGAACATATCTTAATGTACAAACTTGTCAAATCACTAAATCATATATTTGAAACTAATGTGACATTGTGTGTCAACTATACCCATATAAATATAAAGAAAGAAAATAATAAGTAAAAAAAGACACATAAACCAATGGAACAGAATCAAGAGTTTAAAAAAAATTCATATGTGGCCAACTAATATTTGACAAGACAGCCAAGAATACTTAGTGGAGAAAGGGCAGTTTCTTCAATAAATGGTGTTGGGAAAACTGGATATATACATACAAAAGGATGATCTCAGGGTCATGGGATCAAGCCCAGTAGGCCTCTGGGCTCAGCAGGGAGTCTTCTTGAGGACTCTCTCTCTTTCTCTCCCTCTGCTCCTCCCCCCATTCATGCTCTTGCTTTCTCTTTAAAACAAATAAAACTTTTAAAAAAGGAATAACATGGAAAAATAAAAACAGAAACACATTTTCTGATAACTTAAAATCTAATTAGATTTACATACATACACACATGTGCACACACCTCTCTCTTCATTGGGGGTTCCTATGAGTTCAACAAAGTACCATATTATTGAGAACATAACAATTAAAATTGCAAATAGCCACCTAAAAGATTATTAACCATAAATTCTTGTCTGTATTTTCTTTATATTTAAGAAGGCAGAATTGAAGGCACATTGAGAAAATTGAACCCCAGGATTTATAGCTTACCCAAATACTGCATTTACTAAGAGTCTGTCTTAGTATAAATTAAACCAGGTGTCATAGTAAGTTAATATTTAAATCCTTACAGAAGACATGTATATAAATACAAAGAGGCATGCATACATGTGTTCCACCGTTAAGAAAAATAAGCATATTACATTAACTACCTAAAATAATTTTTGATAGTTTATATTATGAAGAAAATCCTTTATTTCATTGATACTTTTCTGTAAATAGCCTGGTTTCTATTCAAGCACCTGCCTGCCCGTTAAGGTGAGAATCTCAGTGTCTCTGTGATTCTCTCTGCAACTGTAGTTGTAAAACAAGGTAGGTAATGACCTAGATTCACATGCATATACACATGTGCATGTGGTAGCAATGACTAGATAATGACTATGTGAACTTGAACTCTAACATTCTATTATTTGTGATAAGGTTACATACTTTGTAAGCTTACATTTTTGTTGATGTTTTTGACAGCTTTATTAATGCCATGCTGTATTGTTTGTTATATTTGCTCTTCACAACTGTATGTTTTGTATTAAAAAATAAATAATAAATTTTAAGGCAAGTGGTAATTCAAAACAAATATTAGATGAGGTTGTGAAACAGAATGACTCTATTATCTATCTATCTACTTATCTACCCATCTATCATCATCATCTATCATCTATCAGGCAAATATAAATCTTTTTCTGCTTGTAGCTGAATATAAGTACAAAAACATCACTTAAATTGGAAAATGTATTACATAAGTTCTTGGTTCATTTTTGTTTTCTTTTCCCTTTATCCTTAGTCATTCTATTATCACTTTTTCTTCACAAATATTGTTTTAAGTATCTGTTCTAACCATATGTGTGGCATAGCTCCTTCCTGATGGCTAAGCAGAACAATTCTGCCCTTCTTAAAAATAGCCACAAAAAATGAAACTTTCTAAGTAACTACCTAATGGTAGTTGTGTTGGTAAAGTTGAAAATGTTATGATAACTTTAAAAGAAAAGTGAGGGAACTTACACAACAGAGTATATTTTACAGTTGAACTGCTTTCTTGCAAAGTCTATTATAAATCCCTAGAGTAAAGGCCAAATTGCCTTTACTTGAATTCAAATATATTTGAGGTAAAAATGCAAAATATCCCTCAACAGACAAATATAAGTTATTTAAAAATACCTCACAGAAGCATAGATAAACTATTTTTACTTTTTAATACTTTCTATTTATTTAGTTGTTTGATTAAAATTTGGCACATTTATAGATAAGCAAATACTGCATATATATATTTTTTTAATAGGCTTTTGGTCATATTTAACACTACATAACTGGATTCTATCAGCCAGGGAAATTAAAGTTGTATAAATTATCCAAATAGGGTTTCTTTTTTTTTTTTTGAAATTTAAGGCAAAATGTAAAACATATCCTTTGTCTTCAACATTAAATCTACATTCCCCTATCTAATTTTCCAGAAAACCCCAAATCAGTTTACTGTCTGTCTTTATACCATACTCTGTCTCAATATTGTAACTCAGATTACAATATTGTGCCATGCAATCCCGTGCTATGATCCCTTAAAACTTACATGCTTATTGTAACCTTTTTTTCAAGATGAATACTTTAACTAGACCCTGGAGGTCACTCCAATCACTTTTGAAAATGATATTTGAAAAACCAGGTGGTGGGTATTATGGAGGGCACGCATTGCATGGAGCACTGAGTGTGGTGTAAAACTATGAATTCTGTTACACTGAAAAGAAATGAAATAAAAAAAATATTAAAAAAAAGCCACATATGTGGCACTTATATCCATAGCTCTTTATTAATTAACTTAGGAAAGGATTACAGAGAAGGTTTCCACTATTCTGGAATGTATAATCTAATAGGGATGTTCAGCCACTACAGAAACACATAGGCAAGATAATTTTAGTTAATGACAACTTCTATGAAGAAAATTAAGTTGGTAATATGGTAAAAAAAAAAAACTTAGATGAGATCAGGATTGGTGAGGATTCTTTTTGATAATGGTCTGGACTCTTCTTTCAGAAAAGATGCTGAAATGATATCTAAATGATTTCAAGAAGGTGCTCAAATTAAGATGTGAAAGAAAAGCTTTCAAGGGCAACAGAAGAGGTCTTATATTTTGTTCAAACTACTTCCCACGTGGTAAGTGGAAATCTACGGTGATTATACATAGGAGGTCAGGGGGAACCCTATATGAAATGAAATCAGAAGCACATGAAGCGGCTGGCTCCCATGGAGCCTTATATTGCATGGTATAGGCAGCTCACTTTTACATCAAGAATAAAGAAAAGTCTTGGAGAGTGACCTAATCTGACCCAAGTTTTTATAAAGATTACTCTAGCACCAAAAATGAAACAGGGAGGGACAGAGGAGGGAAGAGATAAAGGATTATAGCAAGTTATGAATGCAAGGTGAAAGAGAAACAAAAATCTATTAGAGTTTTCCAAGTGGAAAATAGCATGGCTTGATTTAGGTGACAGTGGGGGAGAGAGTGAGGAAGTGAACATGTTATAGATACACATGTTTAGATGTACAGTCAGAAGAAATTGCTTTAGGACTCCAAGTGATGGAAAAGCAGATGGGAGAAAGCCAAGATTTTTGGCTTGAAATATTGGATCAGTGGTTGTACAATTCACTCGCATTTAGGAACATAATTAGAGGTGTTAAAGGTTGAATATAGGCTTTAACTAGACACTGGAGATCACTCCAGTCATTCTTGAAAATGATATTTGAAAACCACATACGTGGCACTTATATCCATAGCTCTTTATTAATTAACTTAGGAAAGGATTACAGTTAAAGATAGGAACTCAAAGATCAAACCAAGCAGTCCCTTGAACATCACATGGCTTTGCTGGAAAGGAACCAGCAGTTGACATTGAGTTAGGGGAGAAGCCAAAGTGAAACACATGAACTAGTTAAAAAAAATTTTAAGAAGACTGAAGTGGTGAATTGTAATAAATGCTTTTGTGGAAGCCAGTAAAATAAAAACTAAAGGAACTACTGATTTGAGGCTGATTTCTTTCTTATTAAAGAACATCTCACAATCCTTTACCTCATAAATTTGAAGAAAAACTTTTTCTTAGGTTAGAAGTGAATTGGCAGATTTTATTTTTTTACATAAGTATGTAGACAAAAAAAACAAGATAGAGTTTCTCTATTTACCTGTTTAAAATATGAGATTGGGCCATTTATATAAGATACAGTTACGAAAAAAAAATCAAAAACAATTAATGAAGTCTTAAGTAGTAAGCTATTTATTGCTATATCAATTTGTTCACTGAAACTTTGGTAATTAAATTGCCTACAACAAACAATTTAACAAACTAAACTTCTTTTAACAATCATACTGTGAGTAAATTCAATCACCAGTAACAATTACGTAAAGGAAGCTGTTCAGTAGTGAGAGCCTTAGGACTAATATTATATGCCATGGATGATAAAACAAAACTTTAATAGTTTAAAGAAGAACCTTATTTTAACAATATTATGTACATACAATGTTTAAAATCTTTCAGTAGTCACACCAAGAACAGGTGTATAAATTAAATAAGCATTTTTAATGCACAGTTAAGATTGAAATAATAATTTTTTTAAAGTCCAAGGGCTAGGAAGAGATAGGGAAAGATGGAGAGAGAGAATGAAAGATAGTAAGAATGGTCAGATGATGCTGACTGTATGGCATCAGTCTGCTTGAAGATTCTCTCCTTCTGTACTTTCCCTGACTCATACTCTCTCTCACACACTGTCTTTCTCTCAGATAAATAAATCTTAAAAAAGAAGAGAGAGACAGATACCAATATTCTCTTGATAGTCAGGAACTTAGATTAAAATGCAAGAACTCCTATCCGTAAAATGTCAGAAAACACTAACTCAAAAATCCCAAATGACTGCATACATGAGGAAACAAAGAGCCATCACAAGATGACTTACCAAAACAGAAAGAAATATCAGATACTCATATTCTAGATAAAGTTCACATGTTAACATAGAATAAATTCATCAGAGTTAGAGTTTGAGGGTAGAGTATTAATTGGGAAGGGAATACAAATATTAATTAACTTAAGAGATTAGTCAGTAGGCATACCAGCATTTTAAAGACAATAACCATTTAAGAATTACTGAATATACAGATACAGATGGATACAGATATTCAAATGGTAGAAGGATATGAAATTACATTTAAAAATAAAATTGAACCAAACCAAAGCAGACAGTATAGATGAAAATCATTGTAAAAATAAGGTAATGAGAATGTAAAAAGTTATGAGGAAATAAAAATCTAAGCACATCAGTATCACAGTATAAGAAAATGATATAAACAATGCTAAAAATATGCTAAACACACCAATAGAAAACACGACCTATGGCCTATACTTTGGCCATTTTAGACTGTACACTCTTAAAATACACTGAGAGTCTTCACTTTTTTTTTTAACCTCCAAACTAAGGGAAATTTCTAAAAGTGACTCAGGGAAAGGTGCAGTGACCTAAAATTAGAACAGAAAATAATAAATAGTATATAACATAAAAGTAGGATTGTCTGAAAAGCAAATGATAATACAAGCATTGACATCTCAAGTCTAAAGTAAAATCTGCTGCAAAGTGGAGGGATATGGACCTTAGCACGTAACTTCGATCTTGGATGTTTGGATGGGAATAGGATATTCTCAGATCAGCAATAGCCCTAGGTAACTGGCAGAATCCACTGGAAATTGACCATGGAGGAAAGCTTCCCCAATTGAAGCCTTCTAAATATTGATAGAATAAAATATCAAACTATGGCATTTCAATAAAATATTATAAAACAAGAAACAATACAAGAAAATAAGCCACATAAGTTAGAATTCATGACAAAATCAACAACAGAAACCAAATAACCCTGACATTGGAAATAAGAAATACAGAAAACAACTGTTTGAAATGTTTAAAATAATAAAATGTGGAGAAAATGAGCAAGAAAAATGAAACATACCAAAATTGCCAAGCTGACTTAGAAAAATATCAAAGTAGATATGTTTTAAATGAAGAATAAATGTGTTAAAATTACACTCACAGATAGTTAAACATCAGACTAGACACTGCTATAAGAATATCAGTAAAACAGAAAGCAGATTTGAGGAAATTATCCTACAGAAAAATCTGGTATAAAAGTAAAAAATCTGAAGATCATAATAACATATAGCATAGTTTATAGTGACTCTTCCAGACCTAGAACTAAAGAAACAGTAGAAAAGGTAATATTTGCAGAAAAGTGACCAAAAATCTTCCATAACTGATGAAGACATGGATCATAAATATAGAAGGCACAATTTATCAAACATGAAATATAAAGATATCTGCAAATTATTAAAGTTTGGGTGCTTTACAGACAAAAATAAGTTCTTTACAGACAAAAGTAAGTTCATACTAGAAGTCAAAGATTTTTAAAAAAACCTACAAAGTAGTAATATTCTATTCTATAAACAGAATTCTCACAGGTAACAAAGGAAACTGTAAGAGAGAATAATAGTACCCTCACAGTGCCGAAAGGAAACAACAGACAATCCAGAATCCAGAATTTTCTACTTAGAAAAAATAAATATTTGCATGTGAAATAAAGACATTCATGTACAAACAGAAACAAATGATCATTAGGAGGAATTTACTAAGTGAATTTCTAAAAGATGTGCTTCAGTGAAGAAAAAAATGAACCTAGAAATAGTTTTGACATAAAAGAAAAATTGTGAGCAAAGAAATGAATAAACATGTAAGCAATTCCAAAAGATCAGTGTGTAAAAAAAAGTATGCATACAATAAATATATTAGCAATTTATTAGGTTAAAAGAGATATGATATATAAATTGGACAAAAACAATATGCAAATTAATATATAAACTGAAAAGCATACATTTTCTTAATAGTGCATTTTATTTTGATGTACTTTTATACTTTTTAAAAGTACTTTACTGGCATATACTTCCTTATTCCTTCTAGTTGCAATAAGTCTTAAAGTAGATATGTAATTTAGGATGCAATTTTTACAATTCTCCCTTCTTGTATATTCAGAAAAGCATTAAAATATTAATTGATTTCAGACTTTGTGAAAACTACAATGTAAAATAAAAAAGTGAATAATTAAAAAGAAAATGTGAGAATAATTGGAAATCAGTTGAGAAACAGAATATTAAAAATAAAGAATACAAGAATAAAAACAATAGAAATAACAGTACAAATAGAAGGTACAAATTAAGAGACTACAAAGACGTGCAAATTTATTAATTATAATTATTTATAAACTGAATAAGGTCACTCTTCAAAAACAAAGACAAATAACAACAAAAACTCCATCCAGCTGCAGTTTAAAAGAGACAATTGAAGCAAAAGGACCCAGTCACACGTATTAAGAGTAGGAAGGATTATTCTTCTGATCCATGAGCATTAAAAATGCCCAGAACAAACTACACTTTCAATGCCAACCTGATCAAAATTCCACTGATATTTTTCAAAGTGCTAGAACAAACAATCCTAAAATTTGTATGGAACCGGAAAAGACCCTGAATTGCTAAGGAACTGTTGAAAAAGAAAAACAAAGCTGGAGGCATCGTGTTGCCTGATTTCAAGCTTTACTACAAAGCTGTGATCACCAAGACAGCATGGTACTGGCACAAAAACAGACACATAGACCAATGAAACAGAATAGAGAGTCCAGATACGGACCCACAATAAATGGTGCTAGGAAAATTGGACAGCTGTGTATAGAAGAATGAAACTTGACCATTCTCTTAAACCATACACAAAGATAAACTCGAAATGGATAAAAGACCTCAACGTGAGGCAGGAATCTATCAAAATACTGGAGGAGAACATAGGCAGTAACCTCTTGGACATCGGCCACAGCAACTTCTTTCAAGACATGGCCCAAAGGCAAAGGAAACAAAAGCAAAAATGAACTTTTGGGACTTTATCAAGATCAAAATTTTCTGCACAGCAAAGAAAACGGTCAACAAAACAAAAGAGGCAACCCATGGAATGGGAGAAGATATTCACAAACGACAGTACAGACAAAGGGCTAATATCCAAGATCTATAAAGAAATCCTCAAACTCAACACTCAAAAAACAGATAATCACATCAAAAAATGGGCAGAAGGCATAAACAGACACTTCTCCAAAGAAGACATACAAATGGCTAACAGACACATGAAAAGTGTTCATCATCATTAGCCATCAGGGAGATTCAAATCAAAACCACATTGAGATACCACTTATACCAGTTAGAATGGCCAAAATTAGCAAGACAGGAAACAACGTGTGTTGGAGAGGATGTGGAGAAAGGGGAACCCTCTTACACTGTTGGTGGGAATGCAAGTTGGTGCAGCCACTTTGGAAGTGTGGAGATTCCTTAAGAAATTAAAAATACACTTCAAAGTATAGGGATAGAGGGAACATTCCTGAACTTCATAAAATCTATCTATGAAAGACCCACAGCAAACATCATCCTCAATGGGAAGAAGCTCACAGCCTTCCCGTTGAGATCAGGAACACGACAAGGATGCCCACTCTCACCACTCTTGTTCAACATAGTATTAGAAGTCCTAGCAACAGCAATCAGAC
>PISX010031939.1:0-16747 GCA_004024625.1 Mellivora capensis
ACCTTGTACCACCTGTTCCTCCTTGAAGGACACTAGATCAGGGTACAGGCTCAATGCCCCACTGGTGTTGGGCTGATATGGGGCAGGGGTAAAGCCTAATGGTCACTAGCCTGACCTTGCACAGCTTCTTTAAGTCTAGTTCTATGGGTGAGGATAGAGTCTCAGCTCACTACTGGATTGCTTCCTTCAGCAAGATCACCTCCTCATTCAGCCCAAACAATACCACCTGTCACAGTGACTAGAGCATCACCTGATTCCATCAGGAGAGGGATGGAAGATCAAGTGGATGCCCTTGACACTATCCCAGCAGGGGAATTTGATCTGATCACGGTGGCCTGCTTCCTCAACGTGGAAAAGGGAAGACCACCTCTTAGTTCAGCTTTCTAACACCCACTGTAGAATTGGAGCCCATACTCCTCCTGCCGGCAGGAGATGGGAGATAAACTGCCCTGTTGGCCAGTCACTACTATAGGAGGTAGAATTAGGGCTCAAACCCTGCTTCTGTGGGGCAGCTGATAAACCAGAAGACCAGTCTGAAACCCTGAAGCCGAGGGGGTAGAGTAGGGGAAAGAGATTTTATCACTGGTGTTCAGTTTGAGTAGGGCTGTTATTGCCAAAACATTGGTCTATTATTAGGCCATTTTTTCCCCATTTTTGGCTAGGGGGAGTCAGTCTTTCCTTGGAAGCTTTTTTTTTTTTTTCTTTTTCCTTTTGTCTGTTCTTGTTGGCAGTTCCAGGTTGAAGATTTTTGCAACATCCTGTCTGTACAAGTGAAGGAAAAAGAAACCCTGAGAATTCACCTCTAGGTCAACCCTCAATTCCTGTGATCTCTAGACCACCCATCATCTTGATTTCACCTTTCAGGGACTTCTGATGCTGGGTTACATCCAGGGCTTGTTTGTTGTAAGGGGAGGTCTTGGGAGGAATGGGGCTGCTCTCTTCTGCAGAAGCAGATGTCTGCTAGCTCTGTTGATGTATTCTCTCTTCCCCCTTTCCACTTAAATTATTTAATATAATGATCATTATTTTGTAGAGCTCCTCAGAGTCTGAATTCCAGTGACTATATCACACTGATGATGTTTCAAAAGTCCACGTATCCCCAGGATTTCCTGGAAATTGGTATTTAGATCTGGAAAATTTATTAGATTCAAATTCAACAGAGTGGTGAATACGAGATTAATTCAGAATTAGGAGCACAAAACACCTGGTTGCCACTTGATAGTTCTTGTCTAGATCCTTTAATTCATTAGTGTCATAAGGTGATATTCTAATTCCATTATTCTGTGTTCATTCATTAGTCAAAACACTCTGTAATAAAGACAATCTTCTCTCAATCCTCAAAAGATCCCTCAATCCTGAAAAGAGCATGAGAGAGATCTCCTCCCACCCCGCCCCCACCCTCTTTTTTACAACTGTGTAATACTCAGTTTTGTAGGTTTGGTATAAGTTGTTGACCAAGTCCCTATTAATGGGCATTTGTACTAGTCCCATTCTTATATTATTAAAATGTAAGCTACCATGAATAAGCCTTCTGCCTACCACTTTGTACCACTCTATATTTCAGGTAGGACAAGTCTAATGAAGTCATGTCTATGTGAAGGGGTTTGTAATGAAAGGAAGAGAGAAGCAGAGAAGAAAGGGATGGGCAGGATAGTGAAAGAGAAAACCAGGAAAGTTCAAGGAGGGTCACAAAGAGGAAAATCAGCTTAAGTAAATCTTTTTTTTTTTTTAAGATTTTATTTATTTATTTGACAGAGATCACAAGTAGGCAGAGAGGCAGGCAAAGAGAGAGGAGGGAGCAGGCTCCCTGCTGATCAGAGAGCCCGATGCGGGGCTCAATCCCAGGGTCCTGGGATCATGACCTGAGCTGAAGGCAGAGGCTTTAACCCACTGAGCCACCCAGGCACCCCTAGCTTAAGTAAATCTTAAAAGTAGAGAAAGGATTGCCCTGGAAATCATTAAACATCAGAAAGAGCCAAATGAGGAGGAACAGAAACTCAATTGATCAAGATCATTATAATAATATTCAGCGCTTAAAATTGGCTTAAACCTTGTAAATTTTGTAAGAAGGCTTTTGCACTTACAGTCACCTCTTTGAGCAATTCCTGGAGTTTGAAGGAGAAAGAGAAACAGAGAACTACATAAGTGATTCACTGAAATCCATGTAAATAACCATAAAGGCTTTTAACTGCCAGGATAATCATGATTCAATAGACTAGTTTGTGAGTTGTTGGGTTTTTTCCCCCCAAATCAAAACTGCTGGTATTTGTAATTGAAACTGTGGGTACTGTGTGCCTTATTAAATTATTCTCTTGAATTAACTGCCTGGAGTGTAATACTCAGACAAGCTTCCTAATAAATACAAGGAACCTTTCCAAGATCATTGTTGAATAAAATGATACCTCCCTCTTAGGCTCTGACAAGTAAAATATATACTCATTGGATCAGCAGCACAGAATCATAATTATATTAGTAAAACACACTTCACTTCAGTGATTCCCATTACTGGTCTTTAGTTATTGAATAAAAAGTAGAATATGTAGAAACGGGAAGCTTATTTTGTTATCCCTTTTCTTTATATGCAGATTGCTTATTAAGATGGTGTTTATCTGAGAACAAAGAGTATAATTTTTTTAAGTATTAATTTTCTATGCTGCTGTAACAAATTACTCTCTAAGCTTTGTGGTTTAAAATAACGCCACTTGCTCACCATTCTGTAGGTCAGGAATCCACCAGCAGAGTGGACTGGGTCCTTTGCTTTGTCACAGGCTGAAACAAAGACAGGAGTGAGGCTGTGTTCTTTGCAGGAGGCTCTGGGGGAATCATCCTTTCCCGGCTCATTTGGGATGCAGCTAGAATATAGTTGTGTGCACTGTAGGACTGAGGTCTTCCTATCTTTGTTGGGTTAGTCTCGGCTTCTAGAATCTGCCTGCATTTCCTGGCTTGTGAATTCCTTCCTGTATCTTCAGATCCAACCGTGACTGGTTGAACGCTTCTTACACTTTGGACCTCTTCCACTCTCTTCACTCACCCGGTCTCTGATTTTAGCCAGAGAACTTTCTCTGCCTTGAAAGACTCAGGTGATTATACTGGGCCCACCTGGATAACCCAGGATAATCCCTTGCAGGTCCATAGCATCAGTCCCACCTGCAAGCAGTACCTAGGTTAGGCCTGATTGAACAACAGGGGATGGTAATCTTGGTGGTAGAATTGGAAATTAAGAATTAAGAAATGTCAGGGAACCGGGGATCCTATTTTAGAGGAGGTCGTTTTAGAAGTCCTTGCCAATCAGATGACATCAGGACAGAGACCTGAAAGAATGGGTGGTGGGGTGGGGAGGCACATGGAAAAATAGGGAATATGCTTTCTAGGATGATGGAAGAACAACATTCAAAGTCCTAGTTGGAGGACACCTGGAGTGTTTGACGTGGAGCAGAGCTGAAGCTGGTCACAGGACGAAGTGGTAAGAAATCGTGTAAGAAACACTGTGGACAGATAGATCATGACCCCACCGAAAACTCTAAGGACTTTGGGATCTACACTGAGATGGGGAACCTGCGGAGTTCAGAACAGACAAGTGATGCGACCTGACCTGTTTTAAAATGATCGTGCGTCTACTGCACCGAGAATGAGCTAGAAGTGGAGCAAGGGCAGAAACAGGATGGTCGTCAGTAAGAACATTACTTACACCATCCAAATTGGAGGTGGCGGTGGGTGGAGCTCCGCAGCAGTGGAGGTCCTATTTCGAAGGCAGAACCGGGAGAGAATGGAAAGAAAGAAATGAAAGATAACCCCAAGTTCTTAGTCTGAACTGAAAAGACGGCATATGGGATGCTCTGATGGGCTACAGACATCCCTTGGTTGGCCTCATTGGCTGACCTCCCCAGTTGTGGCAGGTGCTGTCATCAGAGAGCCCTCAACTCCCAGGTCTCTCCAGAAATTGACTTCAGCTGAACAGAATGCCCTTGCTCAAGGTCACACCCCTTTGCCTGCAGTATCCACCAGCTGGCTGACATGGGGTTTGGGAGACAAAGTCTGAACCACTGGATCCTTCTAAGGATGACTCAGGAAATCTGTTCCAACTTCAGCGTTCTGGAGAGGTCACCTGAGGCTGTGTCTTAGCCTAGCTTCTCCCTGGGCCTCCTCTACTTCTTTCCCTCTGCCCACACTCACTGATTTTGAGAGCACTATCTGATTAAACTTGCCACACAGTAATTTCCATCTCAGGGTTTGCTCCCCAGAAAATACTCAGTTGTAAAGGACAGAGCCACCATTGACTAGGGGGAAGACAGTAAAGGAAGAGTAGTTTTGGGTTAACAGAATTGGGAATGTAATATTGGAGACACTTTGAGCAAATGCTATCATTGTCTAACATTTACGGCACATTTACTACTTAGCAGATACTCTTTCTAGTATTTTATATGAATTAATAAAAATATTGAATAAAGCAAAATACTATTCACATTCCCAACCACTCTTCTATAAAGCAATTTCAAAAACCATCCCTGGCAATTTCATGTGGGTTGCACACAAACCATGTTTTGAGAAAATCTACTTTTTGTAGGTCATCTGGTTACACAAATCTACAACACCCATTAAAAAGCCCACCCCACATGTATAAATATGCAGTCCATGGATGCCTTTGTGATACTGAATCTGCCCTGTTTAATAGGATTTTTTGGAGGCTCGGGTGGAAGGATGGACGGGTGGGTGAATAAAAGAATGGACAAGTAAAACACACACAAGAGGATACCATTTATGCAAAGGCATGAAAGTGTGACAGAGCACAGTAAAGTATGGAAACTTCATGAAGTTTAGTAGATGGGCCTCAACAGTGAGGATTAAAGACTGACAAGAGTTGGGCTGGACAACTAAGCAGTAATCTGGTCATAATGGACCAAGTCTCAAGCCTCCTGGTTTCTCACTTATAGGTATCTGGAGAAAATGCTAAAAACGGAAAGAATAGGCATAAACACACAATTATTGATCCTTCTTTACAAGGACATGCCAGCTTTAGGAGATACCCAGAAGGCTGAAAACCAATGAATAGAGGAAAAACAAAAACATAAAACAGGAAAAGGCCAAAAGTCTAGAGCCAAACTGTCTAATATGAAGGCTACTAGCCACATATGGCTACTTAAATTCAGTTAAATTAAAATTAGAAAAATCATTTCCTTCACCAACGGCCTACACTTGAAATGTTCAATATCCACGTGTGGTCAGTGACTACGACGCTGAACAGTGCAGACTTTATAGATCATCCCAGCACTACGGAAAGTTCTACTGGACAGTGCTGGAATAGAGCCATAGGTACCCACCACATTATTGTTGGATAAAAAGCATCATTTGTTGTTTAATGGATCATTTAGGATTCTTACAGTTGCAAGTAACAGAAACCAATTCTAGCTAACAAATAAAAATGGAGGGTTTTATTTTAAAGATATAGCAATAACTCTGTTCAAGGGAGAGATGAGGCCAAGTTTTGAAAAGGTATTGCAATCTGGAATGGCTCTCTTGGGCTTCAATCTCTGCCTTCTGTCCCTTTACTTCATTCTTCCATTTTTTCTTGTGATTAATCTTACAGGCCAGTGGCTGGCCTTTCGCAGTCCCATTCCAAGTTTCCAGGAAAAGGACATGATTGGGTCATGTGACTATCCTTGGTCATATTAGCTAAGTTTGGATAGGAGAGAAGTAGACTGGGGAGGATATGGACATACCTTCCCAAAACACATCCCGGGGAACTGGGAGCTGGTGCTCTGGAAGGACGGATATTGAGAATTGGGAAGCTCCCTTTAACAGTGACTACAACCAGAATTAGCTGCTCTCCATCAGCACTCTCCTCATGCAGTTTTCTTTAACTTTCTATACCTTCCTGTTTTCCATCCCTGGTTTGTGTTACCAGAGTGATTTTGTCTGTGGTATATGTTACCCCTTGTGGGACAGGGACCCAGAGAGAACTAATGCAGTTTTACAAAGGGACTTCATACAAGAAAGTGGGCTGAGTGTAGGGGAACCACAAGAGAGAGTGGAGGGCTTTACCATCATCAGAAACGGCTGCGGGGGTGATAGGAGGAAGCCAATTCCCATCCTTAGAGACAGAGGGCCATGGGGGAAGGGGCACTGATCTGTGACAGAGGACTGTATCAGCTCACAGGAACCCAGAAACCAGAGAAATGGAATAAATACTTCACACTTACTCCCTTCTCCATTTCTGATCTGCTAGGCACCTCCCACTAGCTCACTCCAAGTCAGGAGGCAGGTGAGGGAGCTTGCTGACAATTTCTATATCAATTAGCCCCCCTGAGGGGCAGAGCAGGGTTAAAGAGAAAGGTTTAAGAGTCTTCCTCAGGGACAGATAGAAACCAGGACACACCCTGAAATCCACTCCATACGGTGGAATATGGCTGAGCTGGCCAACGGGGCCAGATTCTGTTTTCCCTCCCCCGATCGAGGAATTCCTTCTGTAAGCTTTAGCCAGTGCTAAGAAAACAGTCTCAGGTTTTCGTTATGTTTATTCAAAAAAACAAAATAATAAAAAAGCACCATATTCTCGAGCTTATCTGGAAGAAAGCAAATGTGCAATAGATTTAATCTGCCGAGTATTATTTTCAGGGAATTGAAACTTCGCCACTTTATTTGTTTGCAATAAGAAAAGCAAACAAGTGAGAAAGGAAGCTGGTGTGTCTCTGTTGATAGGGGTAAGACAGAGGCAAGGTGGCTCAAGGACAGCCGTATAAGGACAGCTTATACCTGGCAAAGCTTTCTAGAGACGGATTCATCACAATCACGAAGTTGAGCTAGAGACACTCTTGGTAGTTTTGTTTTGGGATTTCTTTTCCTTTTCGGGCAGCCTCCGGCTGCTGTATGTATTTTGGATGACATGTTTGTTCGGATGCATGCCCGCTCTCAGTCCAAGAGAATTTAGTAAGCTCACTCCCAGCTCTTCGGCTCTAATGGGTAACCCCGGAGCCATTCTTTAGAGTTTTCAATTACGTTCTTCAGCAGTGTCTTGGGATTCTTGGAAAGTGATTGGTCGGACGTTGGTCATCATTAGACCTGGAGCATCTGATCTACAGTTGACTGGCTGGTGCTGATGCTTGATGAGAATTTGTGTTTCAGCGCAAGCATGGGAAAAAGAAGATTAAAAAGAGAACGAGGGGCGCCTGGGTGGCTCAGTGGGTTAAAGCCTCTGCCTTCGGCTCAGGTCATGATCCCAGGGTCTTGGGATCGAGCCCCACGTTGGGCTGTCCGCTCGGCAGGGAGCCTGCTTCCTCCTCTCTCTGCCTGCCTCTCTGCCTACTTGTGATCTCTGTCTGTCAAATAAATAAATAAAATATTTTTAAAAAAGAGAGAGAACGAGAAGGAGGCAAACAATTTTGTTTTTCTGTTAAATGTATTTCCTTTGCTTTTGGAATAAAACAAATTCTTCTGCGCTCTCATTTTGGTGATCTTTTCCAAGCAAGAAGTTAAAGAGAGCCTATATTTGACAATTTTGCCAGAGGCTGATCCCGTCCCAACAACAAACTCAGTCGATCACGTATTCCATGCATTAATGAATTCTCCATTCCACAGAAGTATTATCTGTCGAGGCCTACCTACCCACTCATTACATCCTGGAATAGTCAAGCCAGTTTCCGTCTTTTTCTCTTACTTCATACACTTTTAGGTAAATGTCATCCATACTCATGGATTCAAGAACCACCTCTAATCCAGAGTTCTCTTTTGGATTTCTTGTTCTACTGTCTGCCTGTCCTCACCTTTTGTTTGTTTCCCAATAGCACCTCAAATTCGACACAACCAGTACTAAACTTATGGTCTCAACAAACTTGGTTGAAGTTTGAGAAACATCCGATGTTTCTTTCCTCAGTGAATGAAACAACTATTCTCGTAGCTCTATGTTAGAAACCAAGAATAAACTTTAACATCCCCTTTAGGGTCCCCACCCCTACCCCACCCCACTCCATCCAATCCATTACCAATTCCTGTCAATTTTTTTTTGACAAAATATTTCTGGAATATTTTAACTTATGTTCATCTCCATCAACAATACCCCAGGCAAAGTGCAGTCAGCATTCAGCCTTGCTTACTTGCAATAGGTGTCAGTTGGTATTTTCATGCCGTTCTCCTTCCAAGTCACTACTCATTCCAATATCCGAGGGCTCTTTTAAACGCCAAAATGAACGTAAGGCAATTATGCACCCCTGTCCTTACTTTCACTTTAAAGGAAATTCATGGTTTCCCCATTGCTTCCATGGGTTTTCACTGCTTATAATGATGAGGAAAATCCCTTTATTATGGCAACACGCCCTGCCTGGTCTGGCTCCTGCCTGCATCTGAGCTGTGACTCTCTCCAGGCCCGTCCTCACTTGCTCCAGCCAGCCTCGTGGACCGTGGACCGTGCTTTCTTTGGCCACAGGGTCTTTGTACCTGGGATTCCCCCTTGTAGAATATTTTTCTCTTCCTCTTTATCTCAGGGAAGTCTTAAATCCACATGACTTAATCACATACCTCTATGGCAGGACCTCTTAATTAAAACAAATAAATGTATTTTTGTCTTTTTTTATTAGATCAAAATTCTTCATAGTTTATTCTGTTGGTTTAAAATGCTGGAGTCTTGATTGCCTCATTTACCGCACTTGGGTTCTTACTCTCATTTCATAGTTATTCCGCAGGGGGGCAGAGCTGTCCACTGCATGTCCAGTCATGTGCACTTCATAGGAATGCTTTGTGCCTCAGTTGATTCATCTACAAAACCAGAATAACGATACATACTTCCCAGGGTTTATAATTAAATGAGGTGCATCAACTTTTTAGGACGTGTCTAAGTCATACAGAAACATGCATTATGACATGGTCGCCAGGGGCATAGTTGGGTCTGTTTTATAATCCCTGGTCTTTGGGGCTCTGCAGTTTATTGACAATGGCTGCCATCCTTATCTCAAGAAGATTGCAAGATTGAGTGACTTTCTAATTTCGAGGCCAGGTGAGGCATCGTTAAATTGGCCTTTCACAGCTGAATGGAAAGTTTGGGTCTAAGCATTACACCTAATTGTGCACCATTCAGAGCTCTTGCCATTGGTTTGCTTTCTAAGTACTTTTAGTGGCTCATGGATTTCCCCTAGGGGCTGTCAGGGAGGGACTCAATTGAAGCGTGAAACTTTGAAACCACGTTTTTTCCTCTAATGGGAAACTCTGCCATGCTCTTTGAACGTACTCTTAGCTGATGAATGCCACAGGCCATCTCAGGGTAGCACGGCCAACCCCCCAGACAATAAACCATCGATGACGTTGTCAGCCTCAGTCACTCTACCTTCTGTTCGGGGCTCCTCGGTGTTTCAGTTCTAACTGAACCACCTTGGGGGTGAGTTAAAATGGATCAGTTACAACTTGGTAACTGTTAACTGTGAAGGGAAAAGGGCTTTGGAAACATGGCCGGTTTCACAGCCCAGGATGGCTGATGGCAGGAAAAATGAAACCACAAAGGCAAGGTTTTGCGGTTGTGTAAAAGACATTGCTGATTCCCTATTTGGATCCCCTTTGCCAGGCTGATGCTCCCATCTCCTAGTTGCTAGGACAGTTGGGTGTTCACAGCTCATAGCTACACCCTTCTCAGAACTTCCCTGGGCCTGACAGGGACCATTTCCGGTGAAATACCTGACAGGTCATTCTTCTTCCCTCAGGGATGGGCCACTGCCAATGACCGAGTGTTACAGTGGCAAAAGTTTTTTTCAAGGTGAGATTGCTTTGTGGCACTACGTATGGTTCCAGAATTTCCTTCATGGCACAACATATGGTCAAGCTGGGGCAAGACGGCATCTAAAACTACATCTATTAATTACTTACCTTTCCTTCTGCTCTATCCTGCTTCCTTCACATCCTTGTAATTTTCTCCTGAGAACACCCTGTAAATGAATCAGTATCTGTCTCAGATCCTATATTCAGAAAATCTGATCTAAATTCCATTTGGGATCATTTCAATCCACCACTCAGGTACGCCTAAGCAGAGAGCCTGAAAGGTCTATATTCTACATTGGGGGTTTTGGATGGAGCGACGATGAATGCAAGCAAAAGACCAGAAGATAGAGTTTTGTTCCTCATGAAGCAACTATCTACTTATACTGTGTCTGCATGATCCGGCTCTCAGGACAGGAACCAGAAAATCTCTTTGAACTTTAAGATCTAAAAAAAATCCATATGGACTAGCAGGAAAATCTCACAATGGGTATTTTTGCTGTTCAGATCCTCTGTGCTTAGACTGGAGAAATTGGAAGTCCCCTTGAGTAATAAAACAAGGAAAGAGACTATGAAAGTGGCCATTAGGGACTGTCTCAGCAAAAAGGATTTTCCCAGATTGAGTCATCAGAAAAGGATCATTCATAAAATCCAGCAGATATGAGGAAGTCCTTGTTAAGAGTACCAATAGCTTTCAGAATACATGAAATACAGCAGGTTAAAAAAAATCAATGAAGAGTTATTTTTCAGGCCTTTGTGTTTGTAGACGTTTAAAGAATCTGTCGTTATGATGATGCCTTTGAGCAACTTTTAATAAAAACAAACATCTATCCCCAGCTGTGTTTTGAAGCGATTTTTTTTCCTGTATATGAGCGTGTTATGATCCATTTAGCATAGCTTTTAATTTTTTTTGAAATAATGATTGTCAATTGCTGAATGTTTTCCTGTTATTCCACTTCTTCTTGGTATCTTGAATCTAGAGAAATTTAAAACTAGCTTTGCCAAAAGCAGTATCTCTTGCCCCAAGGCAGAAGTAAAATCAAGCCTTATCCCTGGAATGCTGTCATTAACTACCCTGAATTGGGAGGGAGAGCTATCAAAAGTTGCCAACCACATGGGAAACATTTTCTGTGTAGAGGGAAATCTGGTAGAGTTTTTTCATTTGTGTGATTTCAGAACCTTAGAAATTTAGGAAGAAGGGATGAACATAATATGAATTCAAAGATGGAGAAAGGCCAGTTATAAAAATCAGTATGGCACTTAGGATAATGGTAATTAAACAATTATATTTAATTATTTGTTGAATGTTTGATCAGTCTGGAATCCTCCATGCCCAGGACTTTTCATGGCTGATTCACCGTTGCCAGGCAGGTATCAGATCAAACATTATTACTTCTGGGAGGCCTCCCTGATTTCTGGTTTCCAAGGACCTTCAGCCATGCTCTATGACACTTTGCTAGTCTTCTCCTGGGCACATCTATTCTAGATAACACCCATCTGCCCACATTATTAATGATCAGCTTGGTTACTTGCCTTTCCTTTTTTCATAGTTGGCTCTATTTCCAATATCTACAATAGAGTTTGGTTCATGGTAGATGTTGACCATATACCTGCTGGTTGATTAAGTGAAGACTTATTTCCACCAGAGTCTAAATGCCAACAAAACAAAGGATGAGGTCTCCTTTGTTCAGTGCCTTGATGATGTATTCTCACTGCCTGACATGGAGTTAGGTGTTCAGTAAATATTTGTCAAATAAATAAATTATCCTGGACTTTGAGGATAAATGGGCAACACATAAGAAAATGTCCTTGGCCCCATGGAAGCAGTTAAATCAATGAACAATTGTTGAAGTGGCTCATTAACTCCTGACTTAATGGAAGCAGGGAAAAAAAGGAAAAATGTTTAGAATTAATGGACCTCCACCCTGCAATGAGGCTTCAGTATATTTAGCTGTAACGTCTACCTACGAACAACTTAAAGTCTGAGTACACACAATTGTAAATACTGTTGGGGAGTGTCTGATGTCAATTTCTATTTTCTTCTCATGAGAATCTGGGATGAGAAAATGTTCTCTGTTCTCATGTGGTCAGATCTGGTCTGGTCTTTTCTGAAAGCCTACTTTGCAGACTTTGCCTGGCATTCTGCCATGCCATCTACACTGGAACTGGTTGATTTCTTTTTTCAGGAATATATTATTATATGCTGCTGCTTCTTAGAAACTATACTCCAATTTCTCGGAGTTCATCACTTGAGTGTCAATTTTTATCAGTTGAAATCTATGAAAGGTTTGCTTCTTCTCACACTCACTGTAAAATGCCAAGATAATTGTTAAACCAGTAAGGTGACCTTGATCCATTTGCTTGGTTCTATAGCCACTATTCTTGCCAGAGCAATTAACTCTCTTCAATAGTTGCTTTCTTTCCACTCAGAGAATGGAGGACGATTCAATTATTTTTTTTTTTTTTTACTAGTATATTGAATTTCCTATAGGCTCCTTGTTCAAAATGATTTCCCCATTGTTTGGCTCCATGCTACTTCCTATAGAACCCCCAGAAAGTGTCCTCCTGCAGGAGAGGTCAACCCTGTTTAACAGTGTCCTACCTGACCACACGCCAGCTTCTATGGCCCACCAAATGCACTGCTTGAATGCTTCCCTTAGTCTCATCCTGCCCGTGTTGCCCTCAGCTTTGGCTACTCCAGATCACCTGGTTCTTGTCTAGAAGCCTAAATACCTGATGACTCTCTTACCATGTTTCATACCATTTATGATTTCATGGCTGCTGCATCATTTGCATTTATCTAACATTTTTGAAATGACATCATTTAAGTATTGGAAGGCATATGAGTGGTTGCTAGGAGTTGGGGATTAGGGCAGGAAAAAGATGGTTTTGGTTATAAAAGGAAAACATGAGGGGTCTTCATGGGGTTGTATCTACTCAGTATCTTGACTGTGGTGAATACACAAAACTACATAGGTGATAAAACTGTATAGAACTAAATATAAGCAGATATACACACACCCCTACGCAAACACTGATGACTAAGTAAAACTGAAGATATCTAAATAAGGCTGTTGGATTGTATCAACGTCAATATCCTGGTTGTGATATTAGAGTATAGGTTTACAAAATCTTACTATTGGGAAAACTAAATGAAGTGTCCTAGATAGAGTCTCATTATTTCTTACAGTTGCATGCACATCTGCAATTTTCTGAATGAAACTTCCAATTAAAAATGAATTGGAAGTGAAATATACAGATTATGGAGGAGGGAATACAAGAAGGAAAGAAGTGGGGAGGGAAAGGGAGGAGGAGAGAGGAAGAAGAGAGAGAAGAGGAGACAGTGGAGGAAGAGAATACAGAAGAGCAGGTGAAAGAAGACAGGACAATAAGGAGGGGAGGGACGACCAGAGGGGCAAAGATGAGGAGGAAGAGTTGTAAGAGGAAAGAGGGGAATAAATGCAAAGGAGAAGAATAGGGAGAGGGGATAGAGGAGGAAAGGAGAGAGAGAAGGGTGGAAAGGCGGGGAGAAAAAGAAAGGAAGAAGGAGGTGGCCATGAGGGGAAAGCTGGGAAGAACAGGAGGAGGAGCCAGAGTTGAGCTTCTTTGTTGACTGTAGATCTCAGAGGGGAAATCTTGCCACTCAGCAGAGATACCGAACTGCTCAATTTCTCCATCATCTAGTAACTTACCAGTTGGGGGACATGGAGTATCCTTCAAGTTTGGAAAAGAAAACTCCTCCTTTCTCCTATAGCTGAATGTCCCCCAAGGACTCATTACTACAATGGAAGACTGGGCATTTCTTACTCAAGTAGAGCCATTTGAGCAATTATTCAACTTTATAGGTCTAGTCTGTGACGAATGCAGCTCTGGTGCTTTTAAAATGAAATTCAGAAGAAAAATAAAAAACACACACAATCAACACAATCATGTTGCTTCTTAGTATTTGGATGACCCCTTGTCTGTTTGTCAATCATCTGAGCCAAAGAAGAGGTAACTACACTCCAACTAGCTGTTGCACTGACTAATCTATAATTTTGTTGGCTGACGATAGCATACTACATTCTAATTTAGACTCTACTGCTAATTAACTCAGTGACTGAAGACAAAGCATTTGACTAGTTAGAATCTGTACCCAACTTTTGGCATCACGAAGGCAGCATGGTATGACTTATGACAGCATGTTTTCAGAGCCAGACAGATCTGGGTTTAAACCCCAGCAATGTCTCTGGCTGCGAGACTTGGGATAAGTCAATTAACCTCCCTGAGCTGTCAGTATTTTAGCCATAAGGGAAACAGTTGCTGACTACCGGGATGCTATGAAAATGAAGGTATTATTGTATATGGAGCCTCTGACATAGGAGCTCCTAAGAAAAGTATTTTGCCCTGTTTCTGTCCTAGTAAGAGTGGTACTAATAGGAGTCAAATATTTTGAGCAATTAATATGGGGTAAGACAATAAATTAGGTATCATATGGGCTACATCAGTTCAAACTCAATGTACTTCTACAATATAGGTATTCCCAATTTCATTTTATAGTTGATGAAACTGAAGCTTAAGGAAATTAAATAAATTACCTGTGATGTCACAGAGTGTATACATCAGAGCTCAACCAACACATCACCGGTCTATCTAAAGTTCCAGAGATTCTCTGGTAGGGCTCTGTCTACAGCTACAATAAATACTTGATATTGGGTTCTTTGGCTTGCAAGAAGGGAAGGGAATGGAAAGAAATGAACAAGAAGGGGAGAAGAGGGACACAATGTGAAAGAGAAGGAAGTGTTCCCTGTTGCTATTGGATGTAGTGCTAATGTAATTCTGCCAACTATGGTTTTAGAAATAACATACCAGTACTGGAGTTTGAAAAGGAATTTGACACACATGGTATATGTTCACAGGCCAGGTTACTTCCTTCATTCCTGCTTTTACAGTGAGAACCCTGGTTCATGGGAGAGCAGGAATTGGGTAGAAGCAAGACACAATCATCTTCTACCATCCAACTGGCCAGAAAGTACAAATGACCAGTTCTCCTCTTCCTAAAGCACATTCCAGTTTCCATTTTCATAAATGATGCTAGGTGTGAGACTGGACCAGTCAGGATGGATGCTGTGAAACCTTCATCCTTCCTGGTATCTCAACTCTTCAGTGTCTTTCTTGCCGGGTGCGCCATGGCCCTTCCCTGATGACCCAGATGCTCACTGTTCTGTCTTTTCTTGATTTATCCCAACATATAGGTTGTTTCAAGAAGTTAAGATTCACCCAATATATATATATATTTGGTTGTTTCAGGAAGTTAAGATTCACCCTTCTCATCAACACTTAGATTTAGGGGCTGAACGTTCCTTATTTTCTTTCTTATTTTTTTTTAAGATTTTATTTATTTATTTGACAGAGAGAGACAGAGATCACAAGTAGGCAGAGAGAGAGGGAGAAGAGAGAGGGAGAAGCAGGCTCCCCGCTGAGCAGAGAGCCTGATGAGGGGCTCGATCCCAGGACCCTGAGATCATGACCCAAGCTCAAGGCAGAGGCTTAACCCACTGAGCCACCCAGGCGCCCCCTTATTTTCTATTCTCAACAATGGTTACAGAGGAATGGGCGTAGTAGGTTTACAGTCACATTGTCGGTGAATTACATTATAAATCATACAGCCAGTGCTCACACCAAATACACACACACACACATATTTATTTACATGTATATATACACACATATATGTAAATAAAATAATGTTCAGAGCAATGGCTGGAAGACACTGACATATTTTAAAAATCTGACTGCCTTGTTAGTGATTAATAGGATCATATTTGTTATTATTTTATGTAAATATTGGAGACTTCGCCTTTCACTGTTGATAACTGGTACCCAGCACACTTTAGGAAGTCGGTAAAAATGTGGTAATGGTTGATATCATCATTTATCTCATGGAATATAGGGGACCACTTAATTTTTTGCAGTTATCCATATTTTTTTAATAAAACTTTATTAGGCATCTGTGTGCCAAGTAACAGAGAGGTAAAGGCAATAGAGTCCCTGTCCTCAGTTATTCATAGCATATGGAGTGGAGAGAGGTACCTAAGTGAAAACAAACAAGGATGTTTCACTTTCTGAATCCCTCTGGATAACAGGAAGTTCACTCTTTTAGAACTTTGACACATCTATAGTTATGTGTGCTTTTCAGATATATTAACTTAAGAGAATGTGTCTTTCCTCATGCTGTTTGACTCCAAATCAGTTCCATTTCTGCAGTAATGCCAGGGAAAAAGAAAGCATTATTGTCAGTGTTTTATTAAAGGCACCAACATTGCTGTTTTTCATTACACAAAGCACTTGGGGGTACCTGAAGTATGAATACCGACAAAGAGAAGCCAATTCAATTCTCTGTCCCATTGATCTGCAAGGAAAATAATTCCAGAGATACGCTGGTTGGGGAGGGAAATGGAACTTCCTGGGTTAGCTTTATAATAGTATTTCTAAATAGAGCCATCTACATAAACACTGTTCGCCAAGATGGATTGGCTCACATTTCCATGATGAAGTACAGTTTCTTCCTGAGAGTGAGAATATGGTCCTAGAAATCAACGCAGAGAACAAACAACCTTTAGAGGTTGCAACCTGATTGTCAGACTTTCTTGTCTCCTTGAACATTCTGAGACACACGAAAATCACATTTCACTCAGCACAGACTGCTATTATTCTCGTATTTCTGTTGGATGAAGGAACTTCATTCCGCCACTTGAAATTTCATACAAATTGGCAAATAATTAGAAAATGTTTCTTTGATTTTTTAAAAAATACCTACATCAACAAGGATATTGTTAACATTTGGATATTATGACGATATATAAATATATAAATATATGTTGTGAATATTAAAATTCAAAATATTTTTACAATTTTGAATAAAATTATCTTAAGGTAAATTAACAGATTAATAAGGTAAATTATAGCTTAATAAAACTCAGCATCTATCAAGTACTATGATAGCCTATTAGGAGACTCACTTCTAAAAAATTGT
>PISX010031940.1:0-16789 GCA_004024625.1 Mellivora capensis
ACAGTTGATGCATGGGCTAAAATGACGTCCAGGTCTTTGTTAGAGCAGACATGATCTTTGGAATTGACTCTGATGTTGAAAATTGCTGAACCCCTTAATCTGTTTCATTTCTCTTGCTTGAATGATGGTCTGAACAGGGTAACTTCAGAGAACAATGGGTCTGGCTCTTTGAAATGTTGATTTTCATCTGTGCCATGATATGATGAGCACATAAAGTTTTTATATAGTTGGGTCAGTGATAATAAGGCCTTCTACAAAGAACACCATATTTACTAGTGTTCCTTTCAGTTGCCAGAAAGCTTTGTCTGTAAACACACAACAGACCTCATGAAGCCTAAAGTTAAATGAGAACTCTGACTTAGATGCAGTCATTTTTAAAAAAATATTTTGTGCTTTTTTTACATAATTTTCAATACAAAATTTCACTGGAACTTGAGTATTTGGGATGAGGAACTTTTTTAGTCAAGATTCTAATTTTCTCTTTGGTTTGAAACTTATTTTTTCCTTCTTCTTGAGTGGTAAGCTTTTATGTCTTCATATGATACATTAAATAATTCAGAAATCATCTATAACAAAATGATGTCTATCATAATAATTAGCCCATAGGATCCACCAATCTAGACTGTGGCCCAATTTTATCGCTGTGGCATAAACAATTTTACAAATTGCTGGTAACTTGGGAATATCATCCAAAAAGAGTGACTATATACAAAATAATTCCATAGGAAATTTACCTGTTATTGACACCTTACTTTTTTATTGAATATGAACTTACTCTGCAGTATATAACACCCAGAGGTTAACTTATTATTGTCAGACATCATCTCAAAACCTAAAAAATACTTATAATTCTAATGTGTAAAGACAAAAACTGCAGAATTTTTAAGATTTGAAAATAGAAAATAGAAGCATAACATTTTGCTCTTTTAAAATATCTGAAGTTAGGGGCGCCTGGGTGGCTCAGTGGGTTAAGCTGCTGCCTTTGGCTCAGGTCATGATCTCAGGGTCCTGGGATCGAGTCCCACATTGGGCTCTCTGCTCAGCAGGGAGCCTGCTTCCCTCTCTCTCTCTCTCTGCCTGACTCTCTGTCTACTGTGATCTCTCTCTGTCAAATAAATAAATAAAATCTTTAAAAAAATAAAATAAAATATCTGAAGTTAGAAATAAACGCTTAAGGATGTAAAATCTGTGATGTCACCTGAGAAATAGTTTTCTTTGCACTTTCTATAACATGAGGCCAATTTCATCAAGGTTCAGTATTTGCAAAACCTATATGAGTGGGTGACGCTCTTACCTGGGTAGGTTTCTTCTGTCCTGGTGTACAATAGGAGTAAATATTATATTTCATTTACTTGATAATTTCATCCAGAAACCTAGAATTCTGTATACTGTGTGATTGTCTGAAGCTCCCTACCCATATGTCCCTACCCATACCACTATATGACTTACTGTCATATAGTGAAAAGGAAGCAATGTGTATCTGACTATGGAAGGACTCAGTCTCAGGGAACCTCAGTCTGTATGATCAAAGATTGTTCAAATTAAGAGGAAGAAGGAAGTTCTCAATAAATTAGACTCAACAATGAGGAAAGGGATTAGAAAAATCTAAAATAGGATTTCTAGATGCTGAGAGCAAGAACTGCTGAAAAGGCATGATTTCTTTCTAGTTAATATGATTGGATAGCAGATGAACAATTTTGTAACCCAAATGAAACAGAACATATAAATAAATTAGGTTTTTTTAAAATTTGGTTGCAAAAGAGATCATCAGTCTTCAGTTTTGAAAGGTACATGTAGCGTATTCTGTTCATTGAATTCATTTGGAAATTCTTCTTTTTTGATGTTGCTTTATTTTCCCATGACTTACAAATGTATGGGAAGTATTCCTTTGATCTTCAGTCCTTGCATGCTTATTGATCCCTGTCCATATCCAGCATGGGTGACAATCTAAACATCAATCTACTCATCAGTCTTCATACTCTTCAGAGCAGCACACAGACCTGACTCCACTTTATACCAGTGTCTGATGTGTGGCAGTGTGATTAATCCCAGTGAGTTTCAGTTTCCTAATTCATAAAATAAGGATAAAAAAACATTTTTCTATTATGGTCCTTCAGATTAAATTTTATACTGTTTTCCTGTATATTCTCCTGTATATTCTGTATATATCCTGTATATTCTCTCTCTCTTTCTGCTACTCTCTCTTCCCTCCCTCCCACTCCCCAACCCCCATGGGTGTCTGTCCATCATTTGTTTGACTATGTATTATCTATCTATCTATCTCTACCCATCTATCGGTCCTCCATCTATCTACTCACCTACCTATCCATTTTTCTGCCTATTTACTTGTTATCACATGGAATTGGAAGTAGATTACCAATATCTACAATACAAATGAAAATATAATAGAAAATAAAGAATGGGGCAAAGGGCAAATAAAATATTAAAATTTAAAGGTAATCAATAGAGTCATCAATTTTGCAAAAAAGATATAAATGTAGTTCTTTTTGTATTACTATACTTTCCAACTGCTTTTTTTTTTGGCAGTTTAGGATATGATTTTATCCAATTCCATATCATTATAATAAGCTCTAGATTTGTTTTCACCATCAAATGGAATTGATAGAGCTGGCCACATGGGTAAAATGAACGTCATTCCATAAGAGAAGCTATAACAGTGTCAGATATGCAAAACAGTATAATGCGCTTTGTAAAATAGTACATTGCATTTTGCCACTGTGGAAATAACCTTATTGTTGCATTTATTTCTTTATGAATTCAAGATCAATAAACATACATGTAGGAAAATACTTAATCCTGATATTTTAAAAACCATTTATATGGATTATAATGATTATGGTACCAAATGTTACAGTTCAAATAATACTCTGGCTTGAAACAATTAAAAAAAAAGAATCAAACTTCAACTTCACTGGTTATAAATGATACACTTTAAACACTCATTTCAACATTCTTTAATATTAATTAGCTAGATGATTGTCACTCCTATTTTAATTTATACAAAGCAAACAATAGGATTTACTATATCTTACAAGATAAAATAAGTGTATTTAGCAGATTCACATTAATCTTTCCTTTTTCTCTTATTTGAACATATTCTCCAAAGTTTTGAAATTGTGACTAAAGTTAACTCTCTTTCAAACCCTAGAAAATTTAGCTTAGTAAAAAACAAACAAAAAACAATAAAAAATTTAGCTTAGTTATTCATGCTTCAGGATGGATTAATCAAACTCACATTTTAGAGTCAGTGGGATGAATTAACTAGTTTTTAAGAAGAACAGAGCCTGACCATTTTTTATTTACTAGTTCTAAAGATGATTTGTTATTGTCTGTAAAGGATATCATGACATGTACGTGTTCCTTGAAAAATACTTATATGCAATATTCTTAACATCATCATAGATAATAGATAGATAATAGATATATCTAGATAATATATCTAGATAATCTAGATAATAGATATATCTATTAATTCTTGGTCTTAATTAACACATGAAGCCTACTGTAATTAGGAGACATACATATTAAATGATCCTGTTGTTTTTAAATATGACACCTCTACTAGCTATGCCAAAAATCCTTTGAAAAAATGTATTTTTATTCTTTCAGTAAAATACTATTAGATAGAAAATTTGACAGTATATCTCAATTTAAGTCAGGCCAAAATTTCAGGCAATAAAAATGTTCACCATTTACCTCAGAGATCCAGGAAAAAAATATTTGGAATCTTGGGAGAATTTCAATTCTATATTCATGATGCAGACTCCATTTCTCTGGCTCGGACAACGAAGATGAATAAGAATCCAGCTCTCCAGGTTAAAACATTTTCCTTTATTCATCTTTTATGGCCATTTGTCTCTATATACCTACTTTGCAGGGTTCTTATAAAGACTAGTGGAATAGTTTGCTCTTAAAGTGCTTAAACTCTTAGGAGGAAAAGTACACTATTAGAGCATATTATTATTACCTTTATTACTGTAACAAACACAGGGGATAATTGTTTTTGAGTTAAAAAGAACAAGAGAAAGTGTGGTTCTGTATCAAAATGACATGGTGGGTGGTAAGTGGTTTTTACTTCTATAAAGAGCAATACAGTAATTTTCACATTGCACTGCTTATAATATGTATCCTCTAAAGACGTCGTTTCATGCACTCACTTTAAAAATTTCAATCTTTCTTTCTCACATAAGTTTGCTAAACTCTGTCCTTTGTAACACCTGTGTGTAGGTTTAGCAAAATTACAGAAAAGGAGTTAATTTCTTTTTTTTTTTTTAAGGAGTTAATTTCTTACCAAAAATAGATTGTAAAGAATCTAAGACCTCATGCATACTAATTCACTATACTGCATAATTTCTTTTACATTATAGTTTTCATGTAAATTTGAAAATTTTAGTGAATTTTTTTGCCGTTTTTCTGAGATTATTTCTTATTTGCTAATATAACATGTGATGAGAGATAATCCTATTAACTGTATAGATAAACCACTTTCTTTTTTCATATGTTATTGAGCTTCATTTTCCATAATGTGTATATTTCCTGATTTGCATTAATTACATATGTTGTATGGAGCTCTTATTGGGCTTTAATCTACTTCATTTTGGGTAAAAGTAGGAAAACAATTCCATTCCCTAGGTTTGACATTTATATAAAAATGTCAACTAGATTTTGAAAATTAATAGGTAAAAGTGGAGAGCTTTTTAAAGTGTAAGGAAGTCTTGAAAACTCTTCTTTTCTCTCAATTTTTACTCTCCCTCCCTTCTTACATATTATCTTTCTTCTCTCTTTCTCTTCTGATGCTCCTATATTTGGGTTTTAGCAGGACATACACCTACATAATCACATTCTTCATGGTCATACTCCCAAAGTCACATAGGTTTAAACCATAGGGCTTAATTAATACCCGAGTTATTTCCTGGAAGACATGGTCTACCCTCTCCTTTCCATAGATGGAAAGTGTTCTTGGTGTTAGGAAGTGAAGAATGGTATGTTTCTAGTTCCTTCCTTAATCTCACTAATCACTCTGGGAAACATGACAATAAAGCAGTAATTACATATCATTCTCATTCTGTGACAGTATTCCGCCCCCACCAACTCTCTCTCTGTCAAATTTTATAAACAAATTAGGGACTGCATATTACTTGGTTTTGAGTCATCTTTGGTAACTATGGAGAGTTCACAGTATAATCATTCTTATAACTTCCTTAAAAAATTAAACATTGTTTAATTTTACAACTTGCTCCCCAAAAAAGAAATTTGCTAGCTCCTAGAGGTATTCTTTAGCAAATTCTTCTAATTTTGAAGATGATTCATGTTTACCACGAGAGTCTTTTGAGCACCTGACTTAGAGACAGCCATTTGCCTATCACTTACTGATAGTTTTAAAAGTAATATCATGAAGACCAGTAATTCCAATTTAGCAGAGCCTGCACAGCACTGGCATGCTCAACTTCATGGTAATTTCTGCAGGTGGGGTGTAATGACATTTAGTGGACCAGCTAATAGGTAAAAGTATCTTATGGAAAGTGTTCATTGTAAACCTTTGAACTTTTATTTGTGAAAGTAAGATAGTTGTACTGTATTGAAATAAATAGGTTCATTTATTCTAAATAAATTTTGAAATCAGAAATTAATTCATTCCTGGTGCCATGCACTACTCTAGGCTTTTGACATGCATTGTTGCACAAAACTGGCCAAAGTCCCTTTCATAACAGGGCTTACATTTTAGTACGGAGAGACAATTAAGTTGCTAAATAGATAAATTATATAGGATATGAGAAATGGATGGACTAAAGGAAAAACTGGAGCAGAGTATGAGATTTGGAGAGTGCTAGAAGTAGGTGGGCAGTTTAAAATATTAAATAGCATTGTGGATCATTACTTTTAAAGACTCAAAGGTAGAAACCTATTTGGTAAGTTCTGTGAACAAAAGCAAGAGGGGATACTACAGTGAGCCTAGAGCATGGGGCTTTTCAAAAAATAAGGCTGAAATTATTGGACCAATAAGCTAACTTGGGTTTTTATCAGAGTGTGCAGCCCTGGTAAAGTTTTGAGCAGAAAAGTGATCTGACAAATTAAAATTTGCATTCCACTACAGTGGAATCAAAGAGTGGAGTCAAATATGTATAGTATATCATACAAAAAGTTGTATCTGTGTATCTTTCTTTACCAAGCAGATATTTAGAAAAATTCTCTGTAAATGAAGATTTTTTTCCCCAATGAATCAATTAGAATCTACTTGAGGGTATGACCTTTAAAAGAATCTTACTGTCCACCTTTTGCAAAGTAAAGTCTTCTTCATTTCTTTGCAAATAATCGTAGGGTAGCTTATACTCAAACCATGTACAGTGCCATTTCTAATAAAATGGAAGTTGGAATAAAATGATCCTATATAATCAAAGACAACCAGGACTAATCCCAAATATATTGATTGATTTTGTGTGGGGGAGGCGGTAAGGCCTGAGTAAGAATATATGTGTTTGAAAAGTTCTACAGGTTATTTTATAATTGCGGTGGACTTCTGGACTTCAATATTTATACCTTTCCATGTGCCCATATGAGGGGTGTGTGTGTGTGCACGTGCATGCACTTGTGTCTGGGAAAGAGAGAAAAAAGAGACAGATGGAATGGAATAGTCTCATAAATACATGTAAAAGTGAGGAGATTTTTTTGATTCTACCTACCCATCCATCCATCCATCCATCTATCCACCCATCCATCCATTCATGTTACAGTGTTCAGTAGAATTCCAGCATCTGATTTCATTCTGGAAAATATCAAGGGAAAAATGATCTGGCATTACTTGTCAGTAGGGATACAGTCAAGATACCAGTATACTACAATAAAATGTATGTATCCTTTACTCCATACAGCAGAAAGGATAAATCTTTAAGGAAAAACAAGTACAAATTGTTTTTCTCCTACCACACAAGTTGACTCATTTATTGCTCACCTCTTATTTATGAGAAGGACCATGCAAATCACACAAGTGGTCAATGTTCTTTTTATATTTTTATTTTATTTATTTTATTTTTTTTAAAGATTTTATTTATTCATTTGACAGACAGAGATCACAAGTATGCAGAGAAGCAGGCAGAGAGAGAAGGGGAAGCAGGCTCCCTGCCGAGCAGAGAGCACAATGTGGGGCTCGATCCCAGGACCCTGAGATCATGACCTGAGCGAAAGGCAGAGGCTTAACCCACTGAGCCACCCAGGTGCCCCATATTTTATTTTATTTTATTTTTATTTTTTTATATATTTTTTAATTTAAATTCGGTTAGCCAACATATTGTACATCATTAGGTTTTGATGTAGTGTTCAATGGTTCATTAGTTGTTTTTAGAATTGTTAATCTCAATTCCTGTCATTTCACTATTTTACTTTTATTCTATGTGTTTGTAAATTTCCTTGGTTTTGAATTTAAATCTGGGCATCTATCTATAAGAAATTATATGTATGTCACAATAAGATAAAAAGAAAATATAATAATAAATAATAATAAAATACAGCTAAGAAGTCTTAGAAAGAAATGCCAGAATGTAAGTAGATGCCAAATAATGTTTATGTTTTTCTCTAGGGTTAGCTGAGGTCATGCCTCATAGATTGATCCTAAATGTCACTCTTGTCACCCGTGCTACTAAGTGGCTCATTCCACTTATTTAGATATTTTTGACAGCTCTCTCCTTTGATTTCCTCAAGTGTAGCTTTCCTGAAATTTATTAAAATGTTGAAGTTCATTATTTAGCAAGAGAAAACTTGACAGGTAAGAATTAAGGAAACTTTTAAATTATTTTAGCAAACTTTCTCTCCTTTATGTATTCCAGGTATTAACACCTTTCTGATGTTTTGTTAAAGCTAAGGAAAAAAATTATCCCAGAAGTTTTTTGAACTTAACAAAATCCTACACAGATTACACTCAAATTAAAGAGAATTTATATTATGTTAAGAGTATTAACCATATGTTGCTTGTAATAAGATGAGGAGACAAACCTAACATACATTCATACACAGTTAATAAATACATATGACCTCCAAAAGGCGATAGCATATATATTTTTTAAAATGAAGATTTCATACATATTTCTATCAATGTGAACATTTTCTGTCAACATATATTCACCTTGTCATGCCGGCTTTTCACAATTGCTATCTTGAGAGCTTTAATTATCTCCTAAAATTATAAGTATTTACATTTGTTTTGTCTCATGATTGTTTGCCACTAATGTGTCACCTTTTTTTTTTTCATGTGTGGTGACAACTGGTCACTCATCATTAATAAAATGACAAGTTTCTTATCCAAGTTGTAAACACAGTAGGCTTTTAAAACAAACTTCAAAGGCTAAATCTCCTCTGTGATTCCTACAGAGTATACACATCAGTAGAGTTGACGGTGTGCTGTCACTTTCTTCTACTAAGGCTAACTGAATTATCTGCTATACATTATGCACTATAACCAACAGTACCCTTTCAAGAACCAGATTTGAAAGCATGTAAGTAGTTAAAATGTTTGCCTTTCTTTTGGGAATCCATGTTTACTTATAAAACAGAAAACAGAAAAGAGAACTATACCATTAGTTGATCTCACATTTTATTTATATTTAACCATGTTATAGCTAATGGTTTTATGCAATTTGTTTAAGGTTAGTAATAGTAAGAATTGCTTCTTTTTGAAACTGACCTAACAACTTAATTTAGCCCTGCATCTTGGTATGTTATTCTTTCATAAAATTTTATAAAAAGAGAATGACTCAAGTCACACAAGTCAGTGAAAGAATTTATGTATATAAAATAAATTTAAACATATAACATCATCTAGCCATTAAAAAAATACAGTTGACAAAACTAAACCAACTTCCTGTAAAAAAAAATTTCCTGCAGTGTAAAACAGATTTTATATTCTGGAGGTAGAAGGTATTTGAAGACATAGCAACAACTAAAGACAGAACAGTAGTATCTTCAGGGACTCTGTGTAAGTATTTATACATTTTCACCTCAAATAGAATATTTGTAATTAAGATCTCATTTATAATATAGGTAATACTTCATATCTAACCAGTATCATTCAATTATTTACTCAGTGATTCTGCCTATAAAGTCAATAAAATATTTGCAATGAGCAAGGAGCAGATACAAAGACAAAGAAAACATAGTTGCTATCGTCAATGAACTTGAAATCAAATTAGTGATGGCAAGGGCAACATACTATAAGCCACCTACAGATATTACAAATGACTTCTATAAACATGGTGCATATGCTAAGGCAGTGACAATAGAAAAAGGGAAGTGAAGTATTTTAGGAGATATTTTAATAGTGAAATTGACAATGCCCTGTGTCTCAGTAAATGTGATGAAAGGGAAGAATCAACTAGTGAAGTATTGTAGGAAGTGAAGTATTTTAGGAGATAATGTAATAGTGAAATGGACAATATCCTGTGTCTCTGTACATCCTTCTCACCAGGATGTTTTCATCTTAAGCTTCCAATCCTCACTTTTTAGCCATATGAGCCTGGATTTTCTATCCGTTAGTCATACCTTTCTGCCCAGGAAGGGTCTGGATTCTTAGTCCCATAGTCCCATATCTTAAACATAGTAATGGCAAATACTGTCAGGATACAGTGGCTCAAACAGTTAGTTGACCTTAACTGTAGATTCTCCTCTACCCCCATTCAATAGTACTGATCCCTAAAATTTGGGCTGCTTCAGCTGCTTCATCTGCTTTCCAAATGTCTTTTATTTAGGATCTTTTCTCAATGTTCTTGGTGGCAACATTCTCCCACAAGCTACTTCTTCATACATACATACAAGTAGGAGTCCTACAAAAACTCCTGAAAAGCAGTTTGAAATAAAACAAATTAAATACAAATAATGAATACTGCATTTCATAATCCTTACTTCAAAAGCTTGCTTTACAATCTAAAGGAAATAAAAAAAGTTTAGAAAATGATATGAAATTATGGACAAATTTATTGCTTTTATCATTACTGGGAAAATAACTTTAATTTTATAATTTATTAGCATCCAATGTTGAATTACTCAGGGAGTCCAGTTAATAAATAGTAATTATTGATTATTAAAGAACAGAAAAATAAACAGGTTAATATCAGGATTAGCTTGAACCTTTTCGGTGAAAGAACTGGATATGGATGCAATATAAAAAGGCACTCGATAGGTAAAAGGGGTCCAAAGGTACAAACTAATGGTTATTAAAAAAATAAGTCATGGGACTGTAGTGTACACCATATTGACAATAGTTAATAATACTGTATCACATATGTAAAAGTTGCTATGAGAGTAGATCTCAAAAGTTCTCATTCACAAGCGGAAAAAAATAGCAACCAAGTGCTTGGGGAAAACTTAGAGAATTAATGTGGTCATCTGTTAATTACAGACCCTTTGTATAATAGTAGGTAAGAAAATGAACCAACTTTCCCTATTTCAAGCTTTCTGAAGAAAAGTACACTTCATATTATAAAGACATATGATATTAATATACTATATAATTTTACTGAACTGAAATATATGTGAGCAGTTATGTGTAGCTGTAATCCGTGGGTTTCTTTTTTATTTGTGGTAAAGAAATTCTGAATTACCTAAGATATTATCAAATTTATAGTTCACATTTATATGAACACCTCCATCTACAAAAAAAGTAGTTAAAATAATTGCAAAATTAGTTATATCTTTTTAAAAAGGGATAGAAAAAATGGGCCTGTTCTGTCTTTACCCAGAAACTAATATGCATGTCTGTGTGAAATTAGATATGAATGTCAGTAATATCCAGATACCAAACCCCCAACCAAAGGGACTACTTTGAACAAGATCAGCTATAAAATTTAACAAATGCTTCAGACATTTACAACTCTGCACAAATATAATGGAACCTATACCTAATACTTTAAACTGCAGGTTTTATGTGGTAAAATGCTATGCCCAATGAATTAGAAATGCCCTTATCAATCTTCTGGTGAAAATGAAGATGATTGGCCAAAAAAATCCTGTTTATTATAAAGAATAAATAAAGTAAAACACTTTATGCCTTACTGACGAAAACTCATACGTTACCTAAAAATAAGAACACGGATGTTACAGACCAGAGGAAGAGGGAGGTTTTCTGATTATGAAACAAAACCTGAATTGCAAAGAAATAAAGGATTGTTTAAGGTATCGCAGGGTATTAAATCTGAATCCAATTCAATGATAGTGCAATGAGAGCTTGAAAAATAAAATTTTTGACATAAAAGACTCATATTTTGCAGTGGGTAATAGTTACTATTGATGTATCTCATTGATTTTGTATGGACTGCATCATGTAGCAATTTCCCCTCCATTTTAATATAATTCACTATCAGAAAAGAAGTAGAATAGGTTTGAGCCAGCTAATTTTAAGCACTTAAGTAGAAAGGAAGTGTATTCAAACTATGAATAAAGATAGGAAAATGAGGATAAAGATGCTATACAATGATTTTTGCATTTAAAAATGTATGTATGTATTTTGCATTTAAAAATGTATGTTATATCAGTACAGTATACAATATGTTGATAAAAAATACCATAATACTACCTTAAGATAGTATTTAAGTCTGGGTGTAAATGAACTAAATCAGTGCCTTCTGACCCTGTAACCACAAAGTGTGAGACACTGATGGACTGTCTGATCATGGATGTTACTAGTCCACTATGTTTCATTAAAACCGCTGTTTATTTCCACTGTCATCACATTTGTGGCAAGACCTTAACCTTGTTAAGTATTGGCCTTTGAGTAACACTGTGCTAAAATATATCAGAGGTTAGCTATCATTTATCTATATACCTACAAGTATCTGTATAAAAATATAATTTATTTTTGGAAAAAGACAAGATCTATGGGTGCAATAGAATCTCCCTTTCTCCCTGCTCCAAGTTTTTCCATGAACACCACATCAACCCCCTTCCCTGTCTCTCACTACCCAACAGAGGGGAGACTATGTGGAGCCACTTATTTCTGTGAAGTATTACACAATCTGTAGAAAAGACAATTTGACTAGAAAGGCTATGTTTGAAAAAAAATCACCAAGATTTCTGACAAATGGACAGAAGAGGGAATAATGACTACTGGAAGGTGAGACAGGAGGCAGAAGTTTGGGGTTTGGCTTATAATGATCTTTAAATTGGCATCACCAAAGAATTAGGCAGTAGAGATGGGTCTTTTTGAATGGTATTTCTGTGGGAAATGAATTGGATTCCTTTTAATGGTTTTAAGATGAGAGTAAAAGTTTTTATTATTTTAAGTTATTGTGTATTTGGGACTGTGGGCCTATTTTAATGCCAGCCTTAAGTATGCCATTGAAGAACGAGACAGAGCTGGAGGATAATTTTTATTATCCCAAAAAGGTATCAATCGGGAGGAGATAGACCTGAGAGTGGACAGAGAAACAAAGGGGGGAGGGGGACACTACAAAGGGGGAAGGAGTCCCAAATGGGACCACAGTGGTCACATAAGGATATTGCCACAGTGTCATTCCTTAAGAGCATCTAAATCAATCACCACCATTCACTTTTATCAAGAGGCAACTAATTAGTATCTGAAACTTTGCAAGTCTAAAACCAAGCCCTTGGTTTCTCCCAGCAACAATTTTTCTTTCACTGCTTTAACTGTCTCAGGTAATTGCAACTCTTCTTACCAGTCACTCAGGCCAAAATACTTGAAGTCATCCTTGACACTTCTTTTTCTCTCATTCCACGTCATATACACCAGTAAGTCCCGTGAGCTCTCTTTTTACCATGTCCTCTGAATTTCACCCTGTCTTGCTACCCATGCACGAGCACTCTTCCCTGGAGCATTGCCATAGTTTTTACCTGGTTCTCCTCCTTCTGTCCTTGCTGTGACCCACCTGTCAGAGGGAGTCTTTTAAACGTAATACAGATCATGATGTCTTCTGTCCAGGCCTATTAGATTTTATTTTACTTAGAATAAAGTCCAGGATTTTATCCACAGTTGAAAGAGCTTACGTACATCTACCCACAACTGGTTTTCCAGTATCATTCTCTACTTTTCATGTCCTCCTGCCTCACTCTTCTCCCCTCTATCCTCACTGTTTTTGTTGCTATTTGTTCATCTGTATAACGAGACTTCTCAAAGCCTTGCAATTGTTTTTCTCTTTGCTTGGAAAGCCTTCCTGCAGATATTTGCATAGTTTGCTCTTTCAGTTATCAGAGGTGAGTTTATCCACCAAGCACATCATTTATCTGTTTATTTTGGTCTGTTTCCCACTATAATGTGAGTTTCCTGATGCCAAGTATTTTATTTTATTGCTGTGTCCTCACTACCTAAAATTGTGCTTGGCCCACAGTGGGCCCTTATTTAGTATAACATTTCTTAAGTGAATAAACGAATACCTTCCCAAGGGCATTCACTTCATTGTATTACAATTATTTGTTTGAATGTAAAAGTAACCAGAAGAATTTGTGATCCTTGAGGATAGGACTTGGTTTAATTTGGATCGCCCAAGAAGCAGATGCCGTGATGGAATTAGAAGTGCAAGAAGTTTGTTCTAGGAAATTCCTATGAAGGATAGGAGTGAGGCAGAAAGGGAACAGGAAGCTTTTGGACTGTAGGGCAGGTCTGATTTCGGCAATGAAGAGCAGAAGAAAGAATTGGCAAGAGTCGCAAGAAAGAGTCGCAAATGGCAGTGCAGTCCCAAAAAGTTTTCATCCAGACCAACGGGGAGTTTTTGGACCAACGTGGTCATTTAAAGTGGCTTACCTAGTTCTCATAGCAGAGGGTCTGTGCTGTAAGGTCACTGTATGCAGTAATTGGTGGGAGCAGTCTGTGGGAAGGGTGGCTTAGGAACAAATGTGGTGATAGATCCAGCACCCAGGGTCGTAGGCAATTACAGTTTATGGAGCAGGAGATCTGAACAGTGCCATTTAACGGATACCACTGGGTCAAATTTTTTTTATCCCCATGTACTATTACAACACTCGACCAAATCAAGAAGCACATGGTAATATTCCCCACGCCACGGAGGTGCTTGCTGTTGTCTCTTGTATTCTGTCTTTCCAGATCATCTCAGATCCCCTACTCCAGGAAAATCTCCTTACGGTAACCCTGTTCATAATTGCTTCTCTCATATTAAGAATGTTAGATGTATTAGCTGTACTCGCTTACATTAATTTGGCATAAATATACTGTTTAATATATCAAAGTCTTGCTGTCTCATGAAATCATAAGTTCTCTGAGAGATAATACACTTTTAATACTTCTTAAAGTATTAGATGCATAAGATAACAATTACATTGATAGTAATTACTAAATGAGTACTGAATCAAATATGAACTGGGTCCTTTATCAGTAAACCATCTGAAGATACAAGTAACAACTGAAGGATCAGGGGTGTAGAGTAGGAGGACAGTTGTTACTATAAGGAAAAGCAACAAGAGCCAAGGTGGCAATTTTTCTGATGAAAAAAAAAGCAACTATACTTCTGAGAATGCAGGTTTCACTTATAGTGTGAAAAAAATGATACATAATAAAAACAACTTCTTTACAAAGTATATAAATATTTCATTACATATGAAATGGAGAGAGGACTAAATTTTGATAGTATTTAAAAATAGGTTAAAATTGAGCCAAAGTTTAATTAATTTAAGGAGTTTGTGATGATATATAAACTGAATGTGGGACCACCTTTATTTAAAGGATATTGCAAACCTAGAAATTAAAATTGTTGGAAAAGTGGTGCCTGGGTGCCTCAGTCAGTTGACTCAGTTTCAGTTCAGGTCATGATCTCAGGGTGATGAAATTGAGGCACACATCAGGCTCTGTGCTCAGCAGTGTCTGTTGGAGATTCTCTCTCTTCCCCTCCCTCTGCTCCTCCCCCAACACTCATGTACACATGCTCTCTCTCAAATAAATAAATAAATCTTTAAAAATAAAAATAAAATTGTTAGAAAAATGTTTGCATGTCTAAATACAAACATATGAATCACTAGAAACTTTAAAATTAATTGAAATAGTTTGGTATTAATAAAATATGCTGTTAGATTGAATACTTAAGATAATCAAAAAGTGATCAAATCTTTCCTTTATTTGAGAATTGTGCAAAACCAGTGCAGTGGTACCAACTACATAAACATGAAATTCCATTTGCCTATTTATTGTAATGAAAGACAACAAGGGTGAAACAATTTATACTATTGCATGATTTATAGGGAAGAAACTAGCAGTAGATAGAATAAGTTCTCCTTTATAAGAAAAGTTAGAGTTCAGTGACTTAGTACTTCCCAATTAGACAAAATTAATGTTTAAAGATTCTAAAAGTACTACTTCTTCCATGACAGGATTTTTCAATTTTTCAATTTTTTATTTATTTAGTTTTTATATTCCAGTGTAATTAACATACAGTGTTATATTAATTTCAGGTGTAATCAATATATAGTGATTCAATAATTCTATACATTACCCAGTGCTCATCACAACAAGTGTAGTCTTTTTTTTTAATTTTTTTATTTTTTATAAACATATAATGTATTATTATCCCCAGGGGTACATGTCTGTGAATCGCCATGTTTACACACTTAACAGCACTAACCATAGCACATACCCTCCCCAATGTCCATTACCCCACCCTCCTTTCCCGACCCCGCTCCCCCCAGCACCCCTCAGTTTGTTTTGTGAGATTAAGAGTCACATATGGTTTGTCTCCCTCCCAATCCCATCTTGTTTCTTTTCTTCTTTTCCTATCCCCCAAACCCCCCATGTTGCATCTCCACTTCCTCATATCAGGGAGATCATATGATAGTTGTCTTTCTCCGATTACCTTTATTTCATGAAGCATGATGCCCTTCAGTTCTATCCACGTCATTGCAAATGGCAAGATTTCATTTCTTTTGATGGCTGCATAGTATTCCATTGTGTATATATACCACGTCTTCTTTATCCATTCATCTGTTGATGGACATCTAGGTTCTTTCCATAGTTTGGCTATTGTAGACAATGTAGCTGCAATAAACATTCGGGTGCACATGCCCCTTCGGATCACCACGTTTGTATCTTTAGGGTAAATACCCAGTAGTGCAATTGCTGGGTCATAGGGTAGTTCTATTTTCAACTTTTTGAGGAACCTCCATGCTGTTTTCCAGAGCGGTTGCACAAGCTTGCATTCCCACCAAAAGTGTAGGAGGGTTCCCCTTTCTCCACATCCTCGCCAGCATCTTTCATTTCCTGACTTGTTAATTTAGCCATTCTGACTGGTGTGAGGTGATATCTCATTGTGGTTTTGATATGTATTTCCCTGATGCCGAGTGATGTGGAGCACCTTTTCATGTGTCTGTTGGCCATCTGGATGTCTTCTTTGCAGAAATGTCTGTTCATGTCCTCTGCCCATTTCTTGATTGGGTTATTTGTTCTTTGGGTGTTGAGTTTGATAAGCTCTTTATAGATTTTGGACACTAGCCCTTTATCTGATATGTCATTTGCAAATATCTTCTCCCATTCGGTCAGTTGTCTTTTGGTTTTGTTAACTGTTTCCTTTGCTGTGCAAAAGCTTTTGATCTTGATGAAATCCCAATAGTTCATTTTTTCCTTTGCTTCCCTTGCCTTTGGTGATGTTCCTAGGAAGATATTGCTGTGGCTTAGGTCAAAGAGGTTGCTGCCTGTGTTCTCCTCAAGGATTTTGATGGATTCCTTTCTCACATTGAAGTCCTTCATCCATTTTGAGTCTATTTTCTTGTGTGGTGTAAGGAAATGGTCCAATTTCATTTTTCTGCAAGTGGCTGTCCAATTTTCCCAACA